>JAECUM010001081.1:0-76961 GCA_016617855.1 Megalonaias nervosa
AAAAATCTGGACACAAACTCCAGTTCTGACAACCAGTAATTTTTGTCCTAAAATACTGGGTCTAAAAAATTGTTTTTCCCACTGTAGTTTGTAAAGTGAATAGAAAGTCTATATTATTTGGTATCATTACAGAGGTATATTTGTCTACTTTTCTTTAATACCAGCCAGTTTGGTGTAGCATAAATGCTGTTGACAGTATAGAGCTTGGAAGTAGGTTACAACCGTATGCCACATAAACATGACATGTGGAGTAAATGAGTTAAACAGGCTTCAATGTACTATAATTAACAAATCTCCAGCTTACCCATGGAGGGTCCAGGTCCAGGTTTCAGCTGTGCGAACAGTGTAGGGACCAGGGAACATGCCAGAGATCCCTGTTAGCCAGGAGGTGCCTTGATACCACTGGTCCTTACTTTGTGTGTATTCATGAGGGTCCACAAGTATAAAATCCCCATCAATCAGCTCTAACTCATCAATCAGACCAGGCTGGTAGGCCTTGATGACTTTCCTAACCTACAAGACAAAGTAAATTTTTTAGTAAATCATGTTTCTCTGAAAATATATACCTGATCACACTTAAGATTTCAAAACTGCCCTCTGCTACCTCCAAATACAGCCATCAGTGAAAGACAAAACAGTCTTTCCATTTATATATCATTTTGATTAAGAGAACTACCTCTTACAGGTTAACTTCCCCTGATCCTGCTTGACAGCCACCAGTCTCCTAGATATAATCTGTTGAAGCATGAGTAAGACCTTTAACAGGATGCTCACACTATAGGGAAGGGTGGGAAGGATTTATAGCAATGTGATTGGCTAATTTTTTTGTGGAGAAACATAATTTACTAAACAATTTCCTCTCTACATCAAATACATTACCCAATCACATATCATCAAAAGAACTGGTAAGATGACGAGGAAATGCATGAGCATCCAGCATCTACTTGTCTCATTCTGTAGGAGCATGATGATAGCTCTGTGAAAGGAAAAACTTTAATGTGAGTTTAGCACAAACAAAAATAATGCATTTACAGACCTGCCACCACTAACAAAGATGTCTCAGTATGGCAATTGATTTTTTTCTGTTTGACCAGTTTTCCGTAAGGTGTAAGAAAATATCATTTACTCCTATTGTAAGTTGGAACACATGTATTTAAAATGTTCAGTATTCAAAATGATGCAGGGACGGTAAAAATTATGTTCAGCTGAAAAGTTTGTAAAGTACTCACAGAATTTATTTAACTCTAGTACAGTTGCACAACTTCAGTTCCAAACCCTATGGCACTCAATTTTTAATGGTATCTCTCAACTTGACATAATTCCTGGAATGTTTAATCAATTTCATATGATGATGACAGTCATATCTCCAGCTACAAGACAATGTAATTGTTGCCCTTCCTGCTTTTATATACAAGAATATGAATATTCCTTTTGATTCCTATGTACTGATTATTAACACCTTTTAAGAGGCATGTTTTCCCTTTCATCTTCAACAGGTATCGATTGCTGATCACCCACCATTTTTTAAAACATTTCTGTAAGGGTACACATCAATCATACACCAAAATAAAGGGAATTAAAAGTTCTTTGAACAGTACCTAAGATATAAAAGGTCTTTTTTAAATAGCCAGTATAACCAGAGGGTAAAACCTGGGAAATTCTTTTTCTTTAAAAATGTAACCCTATCTAAAATGCAAAACATTAGAGTGCCACCTATTAACAGTGTGATCATGCAGACACTTTGCATGAAAAAATATGTACAGTTTAAAACATCTGAAATACCCTGGTGATAATTGTCTAGTTTCCTGACCAACTCCACTAAATTTATTATGAAACCCAGATCAAAAAATTAAACATGGATGAGACAATTATCTGGATTTTACTGCAACAATATTTCCATAGTTTTTGCTTTTATTATCTAAGTCCATATTTTAAGGGCCATTTTCGTAAGACTTATGACAAAATCATGAGGGTCGGCAGGTCTGCATTTATACATGTGTGAGGTATATCCCTATGGGATACCAAAAGTTTCCTGGGCAAATCCAGTGAAAGTTGCAGAGTCATGCCCAATGCTGAAGTTGTGCTTTCAAGAATGGGGCATGGTAACTGCTTTAGCAGCAACCAATGGCCTAAAGAGATTCATCTGTCTCTTTTGTGAGGCCATGTGACACAAATAGATGCTGAAGAAAGCAGACTGACTGTGCCAACCAAATGACTCCACCATGTCTCACACTGACACATTATGTCCAGACTCATGAATGTTGCTCAGATTTTTGAGCCAAAATCTTTAGAAGTCACACCTGATCCTGATGATCTAACAATACCTTATAGAAAATGACATGTGCTTATAGGGTTATGTCTTGCTTTCATGCCTTACCAGGAGGAACAGCACTGCAGACTCTTTGTATGCCTCTGATAGCATCAGAGGGCACAAACTGGGTCCTGCACCTTTACCTCTCTTAATGATAGAGATAGCAAATAATTATTTGTTGGTTGCCTAGCAACAGCAACCTGCTCTTAGAAAGAAAACCATGTTGCATCACTAGAACAACTCATGCATCAAAACAGAACTGTATGTAGTTTTGATCCATAAACAGTTCATGCAGCTCAATCATCTTGCAAACTGAAGCTAGTGCAACCAAGAGGCAAGTTTGTATGATAACTGTGTCAGTGAGGTGGAGGGCAGGGGCTTGACCTGAAATGAGTTCAGCCACATCAAGACTAAAGAGATGTTCTCATTGGGAACAAGGGGAGTGAGCTCAGTCTGGATATGTCTAGAATGACAAAAAGTCATAAAGGTCCTTGTTGCAACCAAAAATGTATCTTCCATGATGTCTGAACATGTATGAGATCATAGAATGATATCCCTTGATTGAGGTTGGGACTAGCTTCTTGCCCTCAATGAGAAACTAAGTTAGCCAGTTGGTGACAGAGCTGTAAAATGTGTATCATTTGTAGTTCCGATATTTGACAGAAATTGCTTGTCATGGCATCGATTGGATCGGAGTTCATCATTGCAGCTGGCACTGGTGTGGTATCATCATGAGGGTTGGGGGGTGGCATCTCAATGTACCCAATATATCGATCAAAGATTCTGAATTCAGATGAATACTTAGAATTTCATGATCAGAAGATCTGAAGCATGCCCTTTTCTTAGATCACTTCAATTGCCTTTTAAGACATTGCACCACACTTCTCTTGTCTATATAGCATACATGCCACTTATGTGTCAAGAAGAGCACTTCCTGTCTGCCAGGCACAGATTGTGTTTGTCCACCATGACTTTAAAGTGCCTGCCAGGTATATATCATGGTTGTCCACCATGACTTTAAATTGCCTGCCAGGTATGTATCATGGTTGTCCACCATGACTTTAAAGTGCCTGCCAGGCATGTATCATTGTTGTCATCACTTTAAAGTGCCTGCCAGGTACAGATCATGAATGTCCACCATGACTTTAAAGTGCTAACACAATGCCAGGCATGTAAAAATGATTGTCCACTATGACTTTGAATTGCCTGCCAGGCATTATCAAGGTTGTCATGACTTTAAAGTGCCTACACTTTTTGTACTTGACTGACACCTGTTTTATGAAAAGGAGAAGAAAAATACTGAAGTGCATAAAAGAAATATATAATTTTTTGCATAGACAAACTTTCATTACCGAGTTGACCTAAAAAGTGCATAGAATCCAGCGCAATACAATTACACCGGTGAAATTTGAGTGTTACTAATCAATATCACATGAACAATAATGACTGGTAAAAACATGCAAAAATACAAATAAATTCAGTGGGTTAATGCAAATGTCATATGTACAAGGTATAACAACATTTTTTTACTACACCATTGAAAATAAATGATGGATGGTAAAAAATAAAGAGGTTTCAGTGAAGTTTTGGAGGCATTGTTCACAGTTGCTAAGTCTACTTGGTGAGAGTAATGTATTTACTAAACATGTTTCATAAAGTATAATGTCTGATCAATACAAGTTTAAGAGTTTATGTATCAGATATTATTAAATGATTCTGTCAGCGATGATCTTTCACTGCATGGCATAATGTCACATGTTATGTGATATTTCGGCATGTCATGTGGTGATCATTTACTTTTATGTTACATCATGATGTTAAATTCTTAGTATAATGCAGTTAAAATGACTTGCATAAAATTCTAAAGAAACTTAACAGTCAATTTATTATCAAAAGCATGAAATGAAGCAATAAATATGCTTCTTGAAATGTTGACTGTGAACTTTAAAAACAACTAAACTTATTAAGTTGAACTGCACTTCACATCTTTCAATACCAAGTTTAAGGGTTCACAAAACTTAACATTCACCTCATCAAAGGCTTAATAATGTAATATAATAGTATACACTGTGTCATACTCAGTAATGTAATATAATAGTATACACTGTGTCATACTCAGTAATGTAATATAATAGTATACACTGTGTCATACTCAGTAATGTAATATAATAGTATACACTGCGTGGTACTCAGTAATGCAATACAATAGTATACTGTTATGTGTAGGCTCATACAAAAGTAACAAAAGAAAAAAGTGAGGTCAACAAGCTTTGTAAATTTAACAAAATAATTTATTTCCCTAGAAAACAAGGTAAAAACATGAAATCGGACTTATGGTTTGTGAAATTAATCCAAAAATTAATCCTACAATTCAAAAATATAAGTCCTATCACTAAAAAGTTCTAATTGAATCCAAGTTTGAATCTCAATGAAGTTCCAATATGGAAGACAATGATGTCCTCTATAACCAGTTTGTGTTGATGTGTCAACAGTTCCTTGTTGAGTCACCAAGTATATAATTCTGGCTTTAGAATTCCGAATAATTTTTAGTAAATGTCTCTGTCCAAGAATTTCGATAAGAAGAGTATTTTCCAGGGTGAATAAATTATTTTAAATAAAAAACTCAATTCAAATGACAACAACAGGAATACCTTTTGGCCTGAAGGTATAATTCATGACTAAACTAGAAAACACTGAGATTGAGAATTATATCCAACTAAAATGTAATTTCAAGCCCACGTGATGGGTCATGTGATCACTCACTACAAGTCAATTAGCACGTAGGCTAGAATAGTCCTAGCTAAGAATCAGATTCCCACACTGGAAATGAATTTAAAAATAAAACTGTTTACAACAGAGCTAACAAATGGGCTGAACATGACCTTGGTAATAACCAATCATTGTCACTTAGTGTTTACAAAATCGGAACCAAGGTCAAGAACTAGGTTAGCTAAAAATACAATGTAGCAATCATTTTGCGTTCTAAACAGGCTAAAAGAACTGAACTAAATTTACTGGGAAAAATGTCAAATCCAGTAAAAATATTATCCTTACAATCAAATGTAATGAAATAAAAATAAAGTAAAAGGGAATTTAAAACTAACACACAAGTAATTAAATTACATATAAGTAACACTTCACCCCATAAAGAAAAAGAAAGATTTATATAATAAAGCTTTTTTTTACCGTAGGTAAATTATACATGAGGTAAAACAAAATTACATAAGAAGAACTCTTATGAATTATATAAAGTGTACATGAAATAATATTTCCATACACTGGAAAGTGCATCTGCAATTAAATTGTCTTTTCCCTTGATGTGCCTGATGTCAAGATTATATTCTTGTAACAACAAACTCCACCTTAATTATCTTTGATTTTTATTTTTCATCTTGTCGAAAGTAAGGGAGTTGTGATCACTAAACACAACAACCGGAGAAGGAGCTGAACTAAAGTAAACTTCAAAATGCTGTAATGCCAATATTAAAGCCAAACATTCCTTCTCGATTGTTGACTAATTTCTTTGGTGCTTATTTAATTTCTTAGAGAAATAGCACATTGGATGATCAACACCATTTCTATCTTCTTGAATCAATACTGATCCAACCCCAACGTCACTTGCATCAACAGATAGTTTAAAAGATTGAAATTTGCAGCTGTAAGAACTGGCTCACTTTTAAGTATGGCTAACCTATCAAAAGCCTCCTGACATTTTTCAGTCCACTGAAACTTGTTTTTCTTGCTCAACAAGTTTATCTGGGGTTCAGCAATATTAGAAAAATTGGAACAAAATTTCCGATAGTAACCAGCCATACCCAAAAATCGCATCAGTTGCTTTTTACTGACAGGCACAGGGAAATCAGAGATAGCCTTGACCTTAGCATCTACAGGTTTAATTTTTCCATGTCCGACAGTATGTCCTAGAAAAGTTACATAAGCGCGGCAGAACTCACTTTTAGATAAATTAATTGTCAAACTTGCATCACTGAGTCTGTCAAAGAATTTCCGAATTGTTGCTAAATGTTCTTTCCAGGTGTCATTGTAGATGATGACATCATCGATGTAAGCATCACATTTATCTAGACCTGAGGGAATCATATTCATCAAATGTTGAAAGGTACTTGGGGAACCCTTCATCCCGAATGGCATTACTTTATATTGATAGAGTCCATCTGGAGTCACAAATGCCGAAGTTTCCTTTGCCCTTTCCGTTAGTGGAATTTGCCAAAATCCTTTCAGAAGGTCAAATTTGGTGATGTACTTGGCATTTCCAATTTTATCAATAGTCATCGATTCTTGGTAATGGAAATGAATGTTTTTGTCACACTGTTCACCTTCCTATAATCAGTACACATATGGAAAGTTTTATCTGGTTTCGGAACAAGTATACATGGTGAACTCCAGTCACTTTTACTGGGCTCTATGAAATCATTCTCCAGTAAATACTGAATTTCCTTTTTCAAGTATTCTTGTTTGATAGGGTTCATCCTGTATGGGTGTTGTTTCACAGGTTTTGAATTCAATATTTCAACGTCATGAAAAATTTTGTTTGTCCTCATAGGAACATCTGGAAATAAGTGCTCATGTTCAAATAATAGCTGTTTAAGTTCATTCTTTTCCTGTTGTTGCAAATGTAAAAGTTTCTGGTCCAGATTTTTCATAATTTCCGAATTGCAAAGATTTGTTGCTCCAAAATCAATAGAGTCCGATTGAATTCCTTTACTTAAATCCTCAGTGAGTGGGACAGGTACAACTAAATTAACTGCATGATTTACTTGGCTATCTCTTTCAATATAATCCTTTAACATGTTAATGTGGCAAAGTTGTTTTTGTTTTCACCTCCCAAGAGTATTTATGATGTAATTTAAATCATTTACTTTCTTTTCAACCGTGTACAGACCATAATATTAGGCCTGAAGAGGATTTTGTGGAATGGGCAAGAGAGCTAAAACTCTATCATCAGGCTGAAAACTCCTTTCCTTTGAGTTTTTATCATATCTTAATTTCATTTTTGACTGAGTAGAGTGCAGATTCGCTCTTGCGACCTCACAAGCCTTTGACAACTTATACTTAAAATCTGATACATAATCAAGAAGATTAAGTTCAGTATCTTCATTAGAAAGAAGCTTCTCTTTCAACAACTTCAATGGTCCATGCACAGTGTGTCCAAAAACTAGTTCAAAGGGACTGAATCTTAAAGATTCTTGAACTGACTCCCTAACAGCAAACAAAAGTAAATGAATGATTTCATCCCAATCTTTACCAGTATCAAAGCAATATGATTGAATCATATTCTTCAAAGTCTGATGAAATCTTTCTAAAGCCCCTTGGCTCTCAGGGTGATAGGCAGAATATTTGAATTGTTGAATGCCTAATTCATACATATCTTGCTGGAATATTCCAGACATAAAATTTGACCCTTGATCCGATTAGACAGATTTGGGAAGGCCAAACTGAGTAAAAAACTTTATCAAAGCTTTTACTATAGTTTTGGTTTTAATATTCCTCAAACGAATTGCTTCTGGGAATCTTGTTGACGCACACATAATGGTCAACAAATATTGGTTGCCTGACTTGGTCTTAGGTAAGGGACCAACACAATCTACCATAATTCTGCTAAATGGTTCGTCAAATGCAGGAATAGGTTGCAGGTGAGCCTTAGGTATCTTCTGATTGGGTTTTCCTACCATTTGACAAGTATGACAAGATCTACAGTATTTACAAACATCACTTTTGATTTTTGGCCACTAAAAGTGAGTGAAGAGTTTGTGATAAGTCTTATTAATCCCTAAATGACCAGCTAGAGGAGTTTCATGGGCCAGACTAAGAATTTCCTGTCTGTATGATTTTGGAACTACAATTTGATAGTTCACTGACCACTCGTCACCAGCAGATACCTCGGGAGGTCTCCATTTTCTCATAAGAATTCCATTTTTAATGACAGACAGATACTTCAGTGGCTTCAGTTTCACTAATGGCCCTCTGAAACAAACAGGAGATCTCAGGATCTTTTTCCTTTTCGACGACAAGTGATTGTCGTTTGTCACCCTGATTAGATAAAAGAGAACGAGGAGTTAAAAGAGGATCACTGTGATCAATACCTTTCGACTGATCCAAACAAGGAGTGAAAGTGACCTCCTCAAAAGCCTGACCAATACATGTGTCAGCTAAAGGAATATTTTCCTTATCAAAATCATTCTCAAGAGCTTTCTTTGCCATAGCTCTAGTAACTGCACAAGCTGGGTATAAATCAGGGAATTCTTTTTCAATTGGATCAACTTTCTGATCCAAACAAGGCTTGTCAGTTACAAGTGGATTAACCACAACCTTGTCTCCAGCTAGGTCATTGCCTAGTAACAAAAGAATGCCCTCAATGGATAAAGAAGGCACTATACCAACTGTCACAGGTCCTGAAACTAAGTCTGATGACAAATTTACAGAATGGAGAGGAACATTAACAAAGCTGCACTCTACTCCCTGAATGAGAACATTCTCATTAGAAGAAGACTTCTCGGAAAAAGGCAAAGTACCTGATAATAAAAGACTCTGAGAAGCTCCTGTATCCCTTAAAATTTTAATAGGGATAGGATTGGCCAAATCACCAAGAGTGATAAAGAACCCTTCGACATAAATGGTTCATAATTCTCCATAATAAAATCAGACTGGGGTTTCTGAGACCCAACAAATGTATTGTTTTCAATACATGACTGTGACCTTGACCTCTTAGAAATAAGAGCATTTGGGATAGGTCTATCTTGATTCTGATGCTTACACTTCAATTCAATTTGAAGCAATCAGAAATAACGTGTCCTTTCTTCTTACAATAGGTACACATAAGAAGAGACAAAGATTTTGAATCAAGCTTATCAGAAGCTTGATTTTTAAAAGTTGTGCCAGATTGAGTTTTAGAAGGAGTCGTATTAGGCTGAAATACCTTTTTACCAGCAGATTGCTGAGTGAAAGACTTGCCTACAACAGAAACTTTATGAGTTAAGAAATACTTATCAGCAGCACAAGCAGCATTTTCCAAGGTTTTGATCTGATGCTCTTCAAGAAAAGTTTTAATGTCGCTATGGACACAGTTCTTGAACTCTTCAAGTAATACAAGTTGTTTGAGATTTTCATAATCATGTTCAACTTTCTCGGCTAAACACCATCTATCAAATGACTGCTCTTTTTCTCTTTCGAATTCGACATGAGTTTGTCCAGCATCTTTTTTATAGTTCCTAAAATTTTGCCAATAAGCCTCAGGGACTAACTCATAATCCTTCAAGATGCATTCTTTAACCAAATCATAGTCAGCACTTTGATGAACTGACACTGAATGGTAAATATCACTAGCTTTACCAATTAGTACACACTGTAATAATTGAGTCCAATGCTCCCTTGGCCATTTCAAATTTTCAGCAACTGTTTCAAAACAAGGAAAAAAAAATATCTGTCTACTTCTTTTTCTCTAAAAGGGGGCACTAACCTGATATTTCTTGTAATATCAAAACTTGAATTTGTATGTCAAGTGGGATCGTGCTTTTCACTTGCCAGCTCCATTTCTTTCAGTTTAATTTGAAATTCCTTTTCATCCTTCTCATTTTGCATCTGTCTCTCTCTCTCCCTCTCTTCTAATTGCTTTTGTTTCATTTGTCTATCTTTCTCTCTCTCCTGTCTCTCTCTCTCACCTCTTTCTCAAATTGCAACTGCAATTGTTTCTCTTCTTTCTGTAAATGCATTTGTTCTTTCTGTAATTGCATTTGTTCTTTCTCTTTTTCCAATTGCAGCTGCATTTGTTTCTCTCTCCTCTTTTTCCAATAACATTTGTTCTTTTCTTTCTGAAGTTCAAGCCTCCTTAAATGTAATTCCATCTTGTATTTTAATTTCAATTCCTTTACTTTTATATCAGAGTCTGATGCAGACTTACTGATCGAACCCAAAACACTTTTATCAAAAACATTCTTGTCTACCAAATCCTGGATCAAAATGTTTTTAATTTCTTGCTTCGTTAAGGAAGATTTTGCCTCAGAAAGATTATATTTTCTGGCAAGTTCAAGCAACTCATCTTTTTTCAAAATATCCAACTGCTCCTGAGTAGGACTTGAAAGAAAAGTCTCCACTTTTGATGACATTGTGAAAAAAAAAAGCCTGTTCATTCCACTAAAAATTTCAAACAAAATATGAAATAGTACATGGGATTTAAAATATTCTGAAAACTAGGGGAATTTAAATTTCAAAAAACAATTTTCTGAAATATTTTAGCCAAAATTCATATATCACAAGGACAAGACCCCAATTTTCCTTTGTTACGTGTAGGCTCGTAAAAAAGTAACAAAAGAAAAGGGTGAAGTCAACATGCTTTGTAAATTTAACAAAATGATTTATTTCCCTAGAAAACAAGGTAATAGGACTTATGGTTTGTGAAATTAATCCAAAAATTAATCCTACAATTCAAAAATATAAGTCCTATCACTAAAAAGTTCTAATTGAATCCAAGTTCGAATCTCAATGAAGTTCCAATATGGAAGGTGATGACGTCCTCTATAATCAGTTTGTGTTGATGTGTCAACAGTTCCTTGTTGAGTCTCCAAGATTATAATTCCAGCTTTAGACTTCCAAATAATTTTTAGTAAATGTCTTTGTCCAAGAATTTCAAAGAAGAAGAGTATTTTCCAGGGTGAATAAATTATTTTAAATAAAAAACTCAATTCAAATGGCAACAACAGGAATACCTTTTGGCCTGAAGGTATAATCTACAACTAAACTAGAAAACAATGAGATTGAGAATTATATCCAACTAAAACATAATTTCAAGCCCACGTGATGGGTCATGTGATCACTCACTACAAGTCAATTAGCACGTAGGCTAGAATAGTCCTAGCTAAGAATCAGATTCCCACACTGGAAATGAAATTAAAAATAAAACTGTTTACAACAGAGTTAACACGTGGGCTGAACATGACCTTGGTAATAACCAATCATTTTTACTTAGTGTTTACAAAATCGGAACCAAGGTCAAGAACCAGGTTAGCTAAATATACAATGTAGCAATCATTTTGCGTTCTAAACAGGCTAAGAGAACTGAACTAAATTTACTGGGAAAAATGTCAAATCCAGTCAAAATATTATCCTTACAATAAAATGCAATGAAATAAAAATAAAGTAAAAGAGAATTTAAAACTAACACACATGTAATTTAATTACATATATGTAACAATACACTGTGTCATACTCAGTAATGTAATATAATAGTATACACTGTGTGGTACTCAGTAATGTAATATAATAGTATATGCTGTGTGGTACTCAGTAATGTAATATAATAAACTAAAGTATACACTGTGTAGTACTCAGTAATGTAATATAATAGTATATACTGTATGGTTCTCAGTAATGTAATATAATAGTATACACTGTGTGGTACTCAGTAATGTAATATAATAGCATAAGCTGTTTGGTTCTCAGTAATGTAATAAAATAGTATACACTGTGTAGTACTCAGTAATGTAATATGATAGTATACACTGTATGGTTCTCAGTAATGTAATATAATAGTATACACTGTGTGGTACTCAGTAATGTAATAAAATAGGATATGCTGTGTGGTACTCAGTAATGTAATAAAATAGTATACACTGTGTGGTATTCAGTAATGTTAATATGTGACACTGCAAGGTCCTATCTCAATGTGGGGCATGCAATTTTTATACATCATATTAATGATGCTGACAATTTTAATGACAGTGTCGATGATGATAATTTCTATGATACAGCATCAATGATGTTGATAATTTATGTGACATAACATTAACAAAGATGATAACTTATAAAACATAACATCAATAATGCTGGTAACTTTGACATAACATCAATAATGTTGATAATTTTTATGATAACATCAGTGATGCTGATAATTTTTATGTCATAACATCTGTGATGTTGATAATTTATATTACATAACATAAACCAAGCTGATAATTTTTATGACATTACATCAATCATGCTGGTAATTTTTAGACATAACATCAATCATGCTGGTAATGTTTATGACTGAGATCATTGATGCTGATAATTTTTATGACATAACATCAATAATACCAACAATTTTTATGACAAAACATCAATAATGTTGGTAACTTTGACATAACATCAATGATGCTGATAATTGTTATGACATAACATCAATAATACCAAACATTTTTATGATATAACATCAATAATGTTGGCAACTTTGACATAACATCAATACTGATAATTTTTATGACATGACATCAATGATGCTGATAGCTTTTAAGACGCTGATAATTTTTAGACATAACATCAATGCTGATAGTAATTTTTATGACAGTGATGCTGATAATTTTTTTACGACATAACATTATTGATGCTCATAATTTATCACATAACATCAATGAAATGCTGTGTGTGTGTGTGTGTGTGTGTGTGTGTGTGTGTGTGTGTGTGTGTGTGTGTGTGTGTGTGTGTGTGTGTGTGTGTGTGTGTGTGTGTGTGTCAGAGATTTGGATTTTTAATGTAGCTTTAACAATTTTTCAGTCATATTGCTACGATGTCTGCAGTGTGGCAGTTTATAGCGATGTCTACCACTGAGACATCATGTCGCAGACATGTAGCACAATGTCCCACCCAGTATCATTATCCTGACACCATGCCAATCAGTCCTAACACTAACCTCTTAATGCTGAATGCCAAGCAAGGCAGCTGTTAGTACCATTTTTATAAGTCTGTGGTAAGACTTGGCCAGGGTTTGAACCCACGACATCCTACATCAGGGGCAGACACTCAAACCACCAGGCCACCAGAGTGGTTGTCAATAATCCTGATATATTTGAAAACCTAACATCAATGATGCTGGTAATTTATATGACATAACATCAATAATACTGACAATTATTATGGCATAACATCACTGATTCTGACAATATTTATGGCATAACATCATTTATACCAACGAGTTTTTATGATTGAACATCAATACTGCAAGAAACATTGACATAACATCCATAATGATGATAATTTTTATGGCAATAACATCAATGATACTTATAATTTTTTATGACAATGACATCAATGATGCTGATAACTTTTATGACAATGATAATTTTTATGACATAACACCAATGACAGTGATAATCTTTACAACATAACATCAATGATGCTGATGAGTTTTATAACATTACATCAATGATGATAATAATTCTGATGGCATAATATCAATGATGTACAGATGCTTCATTACACACCAAGTATATGTGGTTTTGTTAACCAATGTTTGATTTCTGGTTGAGTTACAGAAGTCTTAATTTTTTTAAGGCAAATCAGTAGCAAACTGTGTGGAATTAGCTATCAAACTTCAGTCATTTTCTCTCATATAAATGCACCATTAACCCCCAAAGTTTTCTCTGACAACTAATTCATAAACATAATGGCTGAAACATTTCTGATTAACAGCTTATCAATTTGGGGTTTTTTTTCAATGAAACATGAGATCCAATTTTAATGCTATAATGTAAACCATAGCTACTGTATATATTCATTTATAAGTCAAATCCAACCGCATACTGCAATAATGCACTGACAGATCTGGGTCTATGCACTGTGCTAGGAGTAATCAGTAGAAAAACATTAACCTGATCTGCATGTGCATTATGTGTCACAGCAGATCAGGGTCTATGTTGTTTGCAGTTAACTCAACTTGCAAGCCAGTGTATGTCAGATATTTCAGTTAGAAATAGAAATGACATTGGAATTATCATTGTTTATCTTACCTCATGTTTGGCAAACTTTGGGTCACGAGAATAGATGCGCAGGTCCCACTGACATGGGGCACTAAGGTCAATTTCCTTGGCTAGTTTGGTCAACATGTCGTTCTGGTTGGCAGCATACTGGTAGGCCAGCGTGATGTGCAACTGTTTTTTGTGAGTCTCCATGCTGATGCCTAAACCAGCCAAAAAGGGAATCTCATTAACTTGGACTTGAAACTTTATAACTGCGAAGACAGCCAAATAAAACACTCACATGTGTATCCAATGAAAAGATGCAGGAAGGTAAGCCCACCCCACCCCATTTTACAAAACTTATTGTATATACCCGCTATAAGTCAGGTCCAACTGTAAACTACACAGATCCAGATCTTCTGTCTCATAATGGCAGATTTGGGTATATGCAATTTGTTAGGAGTAACAAACAATATAAAACCAGATCTGACAGCGCATTATGCAATGACAGATCTGGGTCTGTGTCATTTGAAGTAGGACTCAACTTTAAACAAGTAAATTTGAACTCATCTATCCTTTCTCGCCATTATTTTGTTTGTCTGCCTCCTTAAAAGTTTGTCTCATATACGAATGAAAAAGTGAGATGAAAAAAACTTGAAGGTAAGCCCACCACCTCTTCCCAAATTTACAAACCTAGTAAACAAGCCTCAAAATAATTGAACCAATACATTCCATTTTAACCAGTTTTAGTTTACCTGCCTTACTGAACATTTATTTTACGTACAAACAGAAAGTACTCATCAAACATAAGTTTCACTGTCCTTATTCTTTTAGTAAGAAATATGATTCATTATCGAGAGAATTTTCTACACTTTTAGAATGTACTGCCAAATTTATCTCACATTTCTAAAGATACTTTTGTCTCTATATTCTTCTTCTCTTAAACATCTTAACTGTGAGGGACATATTCCATAATAGTCTATCTTTACTTCTGAGCTGAGTTATCAGGGGTGCCTCCTTGTTTGTATTATCAGGAAAGACATCATATTCAATTTCATGGTTCTTGTTTATTTGAATCTGAAAATACATGGGGGGGGGTGTATGTGTGTGTGTGTGTGTTTTTAACCAAGCTTTAAAAAATTTTGTTTTACTGCTAAGTTGACTGCGGTATAGCAGTTTATAATGATGTCTAGCACTGGGGCATCATGCTGCAGACATGAAGCATCATGTTCCACCCAGTCACATTATAATGACACCAGGCCAACCAGTCCTAATACTAATTTCTTATTGATGAGCGAAAAGCGAGGCAGCTGCTAGTACAATTTTTCTAAATCTTTGGTATGACTTGGCCAGGGTTCAAACCCATGACCTCCCAAATCCAAGGTGCATGCTCTAACCACTTAGACCACTGAAGCAATGTGTATTCAAATTCATGGTCCTGCCTTGTGTGTATTATCAGATATGACATGGTATTCAATTCACGGTTCTTGTTTACATGTATTATCAGAAAAGACATGGTATTCAATTTCATGGTCCCACCTAATGTGAATTATTTGATAAGACATGGTATTCAATTTCATGGTCCTGCCTTTTGTGTATTATCAGCAGGGCTGGCAGAAGCAATGTGCAAGCATTGCACTTGCTAAGGAGCCATTTTCAGAGAGGTACCAAATCGGAGCAGAAAAGGGGCAGAAAAATCAGTCAAGGAAGCTAAGATGAAACAAAACCTTTGTGTTCTTTTCATATGAAAATCTTATTATTTGGTCAAAATTTATACTAATTTCTTGCAAACTTTCCTATTGGCCAACATGTTAATGATGGGGGAGGGATGACAAATGTCTGAATCGCACAGGGCACCATATTGCTTCATGCATGCCCAGATTATCAGGAAAGACATGATATTCAATTTAACTGTTCCTGTTTATGTGTATTATCAGGAAAGAAATGGTATTCAATTTCATGGTTCATGTTTATGTGTATCATCAGGAAAGACATGGTAACTATTCAGTTTCATTGTTCCCGTTTATGTGCATTATCAGGAAAGACATGGTATTCAATTTCGTGGTTCTTATTTAGGTGTATAATCAGGAAAGACATGGTATTGAAATACATGGTTCATGTTTATGTGTATTATAAGGAAAGATACGGTATCCAAATTTTATGGTTCTTTTTTATTTGTATTATCAGGAAAGACATGGTATTTAATTTCATGGTTCTTGTCTATGTATGGAAAAAGAAAATCACAACAAGTAGTAGTTAGACTTCCACAAAACTGTACAGTAAGACTAACATCATGTATATACTGCATATACCATTCTGGTATGGGAGGAGGAGCAATGCACTGTGGCCAGACTCAGAACCTCATTTGAATTATTAATGTGATCCCAACTGTAGGTGGTCTTCCAGAACTAACACTTGCTTTTTGAATCTGTTTAAAATTCTCAATTATCAGACTTTGAGTTGTATCAAAACATTATCAGAAAAGCTATATTTAAAGGCAAAACTGTTATATTCTCATCATGTCATTACTTAGACAACCTACCTTCCTTTTTTAACTCCGCCGAGAACTGGCTTACCACCTCAGACAGGTATCTAAAATAAGTATCTGGGACAAAAAGCCCAATAAAGTTGTTCTGGCTGAAGAAATCAAGCTGTAGTGATCCAGGTGCCTGTTTTAAGACTGTTTCTGCTTTGTTCAATGCCTGTTTTAGCACTGAAACTTTACTGTCGTCCACCTGTAGTCAGACAGGATACAAGTCAAAGAAATAAATTGGCTTACATACTCATACACGACCCTGAGACACCCACTCAAGGAAAACCAGTAATCTGGAACTTCAAGTATATATGACCATGAGATACACATTCATGGACAACCAGTAATCTAGCACTACAAGCATATATGACCCTCAAACACTCACTCCAGGACAACCAGTTTTCTTGCACTACAAGCATACATGGTCTTCATATACTCACACCATGACAACCAGTCATCTTGCACTACAAGCAAACATGGCCCTCAGATACTCACTCCAGAACAAGTAGTCATCTGGTGCTACAAGTATACATGGCCCTCAGATATTCACACCAGGACAACCAGTCATCTTGCACTACAAGCAAACATGGCCCTCAGATACTCACATCAGGACAACCAGTCATCTTGCACTAGAAGCATACATGACCCTCAGATACTCACTCCAGGACAACCAGTCATCTAGTGCTACAAGCATACATGGCCCTCAGATACTCATTCCAGGACAACCAGTCATCTAGTGCTACAAGTATACATGACCCTCAGATACTCACTCCAGAACAACCAGTCATCTAGTGCTATAAGTATACATGGCCCTCAGATACTCACTCCAGGACAACCAGTCATCTAGTGTTACAAGTATACATGGCCCTCAGATACTCACTCCAGGACAACCAGTCATCTAGTGCTACAAGCATACATGACCCTCAGATACTCACTCAAGGACAACCAGTCATCTAGTGCTACAAGCATACATGACCCTCAGACACTCACTCCAGGACAACCAGTCTAGTGCTACAAGCATACATGGCCCTCAGATACTCACTCCAGGACAACCAGTCATCTTGCACTACAAGCATACATGACCCTCAGACACTCACTCCAGGGCAACCAGTCTAGTGCTACAAGCATACATGACCCTCAGACACTCACTCCAGGACAACCAGTCTAGTGCTACAAGCATACATGGCCCTCAAATACTCACTCCAGGACAACCAGTCATCTTGCACTACAAGCATACATGACCCTCAGACACTCACTCCAGGACAACCAGTTTAGTGCTACAAACATACATGACCCTCAGACACTCACTCCAGGACAACCAGTCATCTAGTGCTACAAGCATACATGACCCTCAGACACTCACTCCAGGACAACCAGTCTAGCGCTACAAGCATACATGGCCCTCAGATACTCACTCCAGGACAACCAGTCATCTTGCACTACAAGCATACATGACCCTCAGACACTCACTCCAGGACAACCAGTCTAGTGCTACAAACATACATGACCCTCAGACACTCACTCCAGGACAACCAGTCATCTAGTGCTACAAGCATACATGACCCTCAGACACTCACTCCAGGACAACCAGTCTAGCGCTACAAGCATACATGGCCCTCAGATACTCACTCCAGGACAACCAGTCATCCAGTACTACAAGCATACATGGCCCTCAGATACTCACTCCAGGACAACCAGCCATCTTGCACTACAAGCATACATGACCCTCAGATACTCACTCCAGAACAACCAGTCATCTAGTGCTATAAGTATACATGGCCCTCAGATACTCACTCCAGGACAACCAGTCATCTACCACTACATGAATAATATCAAACATGCAAAACAACATTTAATCCTATCAAAACAAAGTCAAAAGGAGAAGGAATTTATCAGAGAGAGAGAGAGAGAGAGAGATGTACCTGTATGAAAGAATTAACTCTGGATATTTTCAAAGAAGATCGAAGATCTACCTTTTACCTTTCAATGAGTGTATATTTTTTGACCAGGAAAAATCCATTCACTCAAAATATAAGAAGTCAAAGTAAAAAAATATTGTATAAACTGTTAAGAACTTATCAGGTAATAAAAAAAATGTTTTTAAAAATCTAACATTTACACAGAGAGATTGGAAGCATTTGTTGTCAGTCATAATGCAAAAGTAAAAATCAAAATGTAAGCCCATTATAATACAGTGTGACCCCGCTATAGCACGCTCCATTGTAACACGAATTCAGATATAACATGGTCATGGTGTGGCTCCCAAAATTTCATATACATGTATTTTTCTCATACATGAAAAAAAATTCTTTCTTAAAAGTACTCAAAAAACGTAAAAAGTTTATAATCATTTTGGGGAAGAGATTGCGTATGAATAATACAAGACAATCATGGCATGGCTCCTGAAATTTTATATGTATTTTTGTTGTACATGAAAAAATAGTTTTTTCTTCTTAAAAGTGCGAAAAATAAGGTGTAAAAAGTTTATTTATAGATCACGAAGAGCTTCACCAGTGTCACAAATTGCAATTAGTTTCCTTATTGGAGGCAAAATATACCATCTGGCGCTTGTTTTATACTGGTGACACTGATGGCTGTTTAAACTTGTATATACAATCATTAGGGGCCCCGAGTGGCCGAGTGGTCTAAAGCGCTGTCCGTTACAGATCACTGCCATCTCACCTCTGTCTGCGTTGGTTCGAGTCTAAGATTCGGCGAATGTGGATATGTGAGAAAGCTTGCCAGTAGCTTCTCGTGGGTCGGTGGTTCTTTCCGCGGATTTCCCAGTTTCTTCCTCCACCATTAATACTGGCCGCCATGTATAGCTTATCGTCTGCTGAAAAATGGCGTTAAGCCCCACAACAACAACAACAATCATTAGTTTGGAGTGGAGAAATTCAGAGGCCCCACAAAAGGAAGTCACAAACTTGACATAAAATGCATGGAAATTTATCTATTGTTACATAAACAAGTTCTATGTCCATACTGACAAAGCATCTTAACAGTTGACTGTTATATCATAATCCGCTTATGTTGACATCTAGCATGAGTAATGTATGTTGTGTGTGTGATTCAATTTTTAACGTAGCTTTAACAATTTTTCAGTCATATTGCTATGATGTCTGCAGTGTGGCAGTTTATAGTGATGTCTAGCACTGAGGCATCATGCCACAAACATGTAGCATGATGTCCCACCCTGTCACATTATCCTGACACCATGCCAACCAGTCCTAACAGTAACCTCTTAAGGCTGAGTGCCAAGCGAGGCAGCTGTTAGTACCATTTTTATAAGTCTTTGGTATGACTCGGCTGGGGATCCAACCCATGACCTCCTGCATTCGAGGCAGACGCTCTAACCACTAGGCCACCGGAGGGGTGTACTGTATGTTGTAAGATATCTGCTTTTTTAGTTTTTGACATTTCTGGTAGCAGAGAACAACCGGACGAGTCATTATCTCATAATCTATCTTTCGTTGTATTTTTGGCCGCTCGCTAGTAATTAATATATTCACACAGACTGACATTTGTATGTGGATGATATGTAAAACTCCTCTTCTTTTCACTCAGAATTAAATCCTTTGGAACACTGACATTTAATGTAGTAATCCCTGTCATCAGACCATAACACCAATGTCTCTATCGTCCGTTGACCCTTTTTTTTACATTCTGACGCAGAAGTCAATACCAAACTTAAATAAAAGCAATGGAATCTGATGGATTGTTTCATTTTCCAACATGACTGGAACACAATTACTGTGCCGTGAAAGTTTCATTTCTGCAGGAAAAAAGTTTATGCTTACGAATACTACCAAAAGCAGCTTAAAACACAAACTAACTTTTAAAGACTTTTAAAGACTTGGGACGTACTGAAAAGTAAATGTGCTTCATCATTCGTTATGTGATTGTGCTAATTTTTTCCCACTGAATTCAGACCTATATGACCTGTGACAAAATTATTGAATACGTTAAATCTCTGTGTATGCATATTTTTGATAGAATTACTTGTATTGTGGATTCAATGTAAGTGATGAGATTCGCAGGTGAATACATGGTGTTGATACCCTATTCATGCTATACATTAGACATGTATATATAAACAGTATACATGTATATGTACCAATGCGTGGTTCTCTGAATAAAGTAAAATATTATATATGCCTTCTCTGTTTTCACTACAGGCGTATTTCTCATTTAATATGCATCAATTTAAGATGGTAACTGTGCTAATGAAGCAGGTATTTTTGCACCCGCATTTATTAATACCCCCCCTTCACACATTTTTTCAGGTACATGCATCCTTTTCTTCAGCTAACTGACCTGGTTGCTTATAACATGGTTCAGTCCATAATACGGTCGGATTCTATGGCCCCCAACTACCATGTTATAGCGGGGTCACACTGTATAAGCAGACTGTAACAAAAAGAGGAATTTATCATATAATAATATGGTATGGCTTACTGTGAAAAATGGAGTTAGGGTTATGTGGGGAAAATAAGAGTGAGCCCCATTCCAGCCACAAGTTGAGAGAGACTTTTCGAAAAACACCGTCAGCTGTTTCAGTAGGGGTCCCACAGGACAGAGGTACAGCATGTACTGTCTAGGCTCATTACTGTCCAGGTTGGGGTCATTTACATGAGACAGAAGCCTGAAAAGTTAAAACAGAAATATGGCATATGCTTTCCTTCAATTAAATCTGTGAATAAAAGAAACAAGTATCACATGTATGTCTTACGTGAATAGCATTCAGATAATGCTTATGCATCAGAGACAGGAACTCCCACCAGTGAATAAAAGAAACAAGTATCACATATGTCTTACGTGAATAGCATTCAGATAATGCTTATGCATCAGAGACAGGAACTCCCACCAGTGAATAAAAGAAACAAGTATCACATATGTCTTATGTGAATAGCATTCAGATAATGCTTATGCATCAGAGACAGGAACTCCCACCAGTGAATAAAAGAAACAAGTATCACATATGTCTTATGTGAATAGCATTCAGATAATGTTTATGCAGCTGAGACAGGAACTCCCACCATGTCATGATACAAACTTCAGAGTAAAATTATTCCAAGGTTTTAATTCAATACAGAAATAACTTTAAAACACTTTAGCAATGGCCCCTAACAAAAAGCACTGTACATGTCATTGCTGATGATGATACTGCTAATGCCACTTAAGAAGTGATACCGTCTCATTATTCAATGGTGAGACAAACACTTTAACATTAGACACTACTGATGCCACTTGAGAGGTGATACCCATGTTTCATCATTTAATGGTGAGACAACCACTTTAACATTAGACACTGCTGCTGCCACTGGACAAGTGATACCCATGTCTCATCATTCAAAGATGAGACAAATACTTTAACATTAGACATTGCTGCTGCCACTGGACAAGTGATACCCATGTCTCATCATTCAAAGAGGAGATAAACACTTTGACATTTGACATTGCTGCTACCACTGGAGAAGTGATACCCGTGTCTCATCATTCAAAGATGAGATAAACATTTTAACATTAAACATTGCTGCTGCCACTGGCGAAGTGATACCAATGTCTCATTGTTCAAAGGTGTGACAAAACTACACATTTTTGGAATGTATGAAATAACCCTCTGACGAGCATCCATGAGAATGATCCAAAAATCCAAGAAGGAATAAAATATGGCTATATTATTGATTTGCTGAATGAATGAATTTTTGTATATATGAACTGGCATACTGAACTTAGAACAGTTTTCCATCACCCATCTTCTGTGTTAAAAAGGCATGTAAAGTCAAAGTAAGCCATTTCGTATGATTATAAAGTTAAAAAGTAAGCCATTTTTGTATGATTATAAAATCAAAATGCAAGCCATTTCATAAGATTTACGGAGTCAAAAGCCTCTGAAAAGTCAACCAACTGAACATCAAAAGACCTCCTCGCTTAATTATTTCTTAGCAATTACCTAATGAGAAAATATATTCTCTGTTGAAGAATATCTTTGTGTAATCACACCTGCATAAAGCCTCTTAAATTTTGCTAAGACCTTCATACCAAATATTAAGATGTTCGTTAAAAATACTGGTCAAAATTTCATTAAGAATATCTAGTATAGATATGCATCTGCATGTATTAAGCCACCAAAGGAGTCTTTTTTATGTAAAGGACAGATTATGCTTTTCAATCTATTGTTTGGGAATCGTCTGGAGTAAAAACAATTTATTATGTAGTCTGAATAAACAATGGTACATGTAAGTCTATAAAAACACATTCTTTATCAATTCAGCTATGGACCATCAAATTTTTATTACTTCACATTTAAACTGCTTTTCAAAATTTCAATATCAGAAACACAACTTTGAAAAACATCATGCTAATGTCACAATATTCAAAATCTACTTTATATACTGTAATCATATTTTAAAATATTCATACCCATTAATACAGGATATCTTATAATTCATAAATCTTTCCCCAGTAAGTGTTTGTTTAATTAGCTTCCAAAACTCTTTATGATCTGACCTTGACTGAATTATTTATTTTTCATTCATGCTCGTATAACTTTCATATTTCAAACTAACCATAATTTTAAACTCATTTATTTTTGTTCTATATTCACTTACATTTTTATGGAAACATAATACCAAAATATAGTATAAGATAACAGCTTTTGCTTTTTCAACAAGATTACATTATTGGTCCCACCAAGGCGGCTGAGTATTTCTATCTTTGAGAACATTTTAGATCATGCATGTGACTGATTTCTGACATACATCAGTGAATCACACTGTACAGTGTCATCAGTCCCCTGTATCACAGCATCATTTGTAAAACTGAAATTAAACTGAAAATATTAATGGAGCCTTGGTCTGAAAGCTCACATAATCTGTGTTGCCTGAAAGCTCACATAATCTGTGTTGCCTGAAAGCTCATATAATCTGTGTTGCCTGAAAGCTCACATAATCTGTGTTGCCTAAAAGCTTACATAATCTGTGTTACATGCATATTTTTTTATATTCTGCCTCCTCAGCACAGAATCACCTGTGAACCTCATGTAAGGCTGAAACATGGAAAAAAAATACATTGCTTCTGTATATTGCAGTATGTCCCTCAATATATTTTTAACTAGAAAAAATTACTAAAACACCATGTGTGACTTGTTGTCCACAAAAAGGTAATACAACTCAGCCTGATTCTGATAACATGGAGGGAGGTCAATTTCAAGCACTCCATCAAAATTTTTGATCACTCTACTGACTGAGCTAATAGAACCATGAGATTCACCATGGTGAAATTCTCATATGGCCATATAGCATAAGTGTTCAATTTGGGTAGCTGTGGTGGCTCAGTGGTTAGCATGCTGGACTCATGACCAATAGATGCAGGTTCAAATCCTACCGTAAGACCAGCCTGGGTCAGCCATCATGATGTGTCCTTAGGCAAGGCACTTGAGTCCAATTGCCTAGTCACTATATAACCTACTTGTGCTGTTGTACCATAAAACACCAAACCAAAAAAATAAACCAGTTAAGAACTTATTACAATGGGGAGAGGATGACAGGCACTTTTGTTGATGGAAGGGGCACCTTATTTGTAAAAAAAAAAAAAAATGTCAGTAAATGTATTGAAATTCAGAATGTGTCTTTATTTGTATCAATCTCAATCACTGAGAATTATAAAAGCATGTATGTAAATAAAATTTTTTTACAGAAGTTTTGCATGTACAATGCAGCTCAGCACCACCATTATTTATATTTAAAATGACAGTATTTTGTGATAGACGATAATCTATATCATATATACTTATATCATATATACTTATAAGCCAGGCCAACTGCAAACAAAACAGATCCTGATCTTCCATCACATAATACATAGGCAGATCAGAGTCTATGTTGTTCAATATGCTGATTACTCAAAACAAACTGTGTCAACTTGGATATACCAGAACATTATGTGACAGCAGGTCTAAGTCTGTGCAGCTTGCAGTCGCTACTTGACTAACAAGTGAATATATATGGTAGATATTGACAACAATATTCACCTTTTTATTTCATTTTAATATCGAACTGGGCACGATAACGATGCCATTCCAGCAGCATTTCATTGATTTTTTTTTTCTTCAGAAAGGAATATGTATACATGAAGTAGTGCTTTATGGCACCTCACCGTAAAAGTTTCTTCCCACTTTCAATTCGGGGTTGTAGAATATCTGATGCATCCTTGGTGCATGTCGTAAGAGTCGACTAAGTGGGAGGCAACCCATTTCCCGTGGGTTGTGTCCCATGTCGTAGGAGGGGATCCTAGTAGTCAAGGAGAGGAGAGGCTAAAGGCTGCCCCTCCAATGCGATACACTATTTTGGCCATAACTTCAGCTCAACAGGTAGTCAAAACGGCCCAGTCTAATCAACTGACTAGTCACACCAGGCTATCTTAAAAATATCCAGCTTAACTGTTTGACACAAAGATGGCCAGTGAATAAGGAAATAACATTTCATGTGGTACAATGACCTCTTAACTTTGATTTATATTTGAGGTTTGTAAAAGTGCTTCCAAATATGTTAGATTTATCCATTTTCAGGCAGAAACTGCAATTATGTGGCAAACAATATGTAGGTCAGGCTAAAAGGTAATTCCAAGCAAGAATACAAGAACACTTCAAGGATGTCTGTAACAAAAAATATACCCTAGTGTCTACACACTTTAACCAACCTGACCACAAAATAAATTGTGTTCAGGATCAGATAACAGAAATCATACAATCTGATCCAGAGCTAGTAGCAAAATTTATTGGAACAATAGAACACTTTACTGGATACACCAATTACACACTCTACACCCAGTAGGGATCGACATATCTGTTTAAATGGGAGTCCAGGGCATTTTTAACTGAATTTATTATATTTCTTCCAATGAGAACTTACATGTTCTGGACCCAATGTCATTTGCTGGAATTAATCAATTCTTTTGAGGAAACATCTTCTTCCTATTACCGTCCATGCATTCAAATGATTACATCATAAGCCATGATACAATCCCTTTGCAACACAACTGCTATACATACAATATAAATTACAGATGTGTGTCATGTGCAGTAGCATTTAAATATCCCCAATCCCTGGAGCACCACATTAATATTACACATACTGGTTTATGAGTGTCTTGCCTGTCATCAATGTAATAAAATCTTCAAAAGAAAGGAAAATTTAAAACGAAACATGACAAGAAACACCAGAGTTCGAGGTACACCTCTTCAATTGGATCAAAAAATGTATCTATCGGTAATATGGATACAGTATATCCAAATGGGTTGGAGATTCTAAACAATATGGAAACCACCTCTCATGAAGGATACACATTTGAGGACATAATGTGTTAGGTAATGAATTGGAACTTTACACTGGTTGAGGCAACTGTATTTTATTCAGCTAGCGCCTCACCCAACAAACAGCTTTGAGAAGCAGTGATGCCATTTGGAGACATGTACGACAATGTTACAATTCGTCCTTTTGTGAACCCAGTGGATAATCAATAATCCCGCCAGGATTAAAATTAAATTATCAATACAATATTCTGGCAGTCAGTGAATCAACTACTAACCTGTATAATATCTCAGCGGTTTTATGTTACATTACAAAATCTGTGTTTATCTACACCAAATAGAAAACACAGCAATTGTAATATAAAAAAATAAAAATAAAAATTTCTAAAGATTTATCTAGTCATTTCTTCGTTTTTACCCCTATTTGCACACTAAGCATATTTTTGTTTTTAATGTTTTATTGCCATTTTAACTGAATCCCGGTTGCATGACAATTGTATCATCTCAAACCTGGTTGCATCAGCTTAAAATAAATACAACGACTGCAATAAAAGGCCCTGGCAAAATGAATAATTGTCACGTGACCACAATTGCAGCTACACCAGCTGCATTGACAGCACTGGCTGCTTATGGGTGCATAAACCTCTCACTGTCAAGATACAGTGATTAGTAGAAAAAATGAATTAACAAGATCATATCCCACTTATGAGTTACTAAGATAACGAAACTGGTCAGGGACCTGGGGTGACTAGACCACCCAAGGAGATGAGAGGGAATGCCTCCGCATCCAATCAGGTATCGCCTTCATAAAAAGAACAGCAAACTACTGGCCACAGAAACAATAAGAATAGTAAGATTTCTGGCTCTGCTACTAAGAAACCGGGTAGATCCAACCCACCAAAAGAGCAGCAGATTGCTTGCACCAGTGGTAATACACGCTCTAAACCAAATAAAGAAAGAATGAAATAATCAGCTAGACTTTCAAATCATGATCTGACAATCCTATCAAACTATTTAATAAGTTGTGCACTCTAATGAGTGCAGACACTGGGGAGTCCCCTATTATCTGACCAGGAAAAGACCCCAAGAGTGCTGTACTCCCCCTACATTCATAAAAATTACTGACACCATAATACAATAGTACTTTTAGGATAAAAGGCAAACATCGATGAAATTAGTCTTCTGCTTAAAGAACAGGATCCAATAACTGTCTGCCTTCAGGAGACATTTCTGAAGGAAAACGACAGGATTATGTTTAGAAATTTCATGACGTACAGCAGCTTTTACAAAAAAGCAACTGGTGAAGTGTCCATCATCATAAATATAACTCCTCATAGACAAATTAATCTCAATAATACTCTGCAGTATACAGTATAACCGTTTGTGTGTCAATACATAAAACTTGACATTACATAAAACTCTTCTACTTGTTCAATATAGCTTTGGCCATGCACTCCAATCAATCAAGATGACATTGATTACCTTGTTAAACAGTTGCTGAACACTTTAACAGCCACCATACATTCTGGGGCTGTAAAGATATCAACAAGTGAAGGAAGAAGATAGAGTACTTGTTTCAAATCACAATCTTTGCCTTTTCAATTGTAAGCCATATACCTATCTGCATCCTGTCAATGGATCCTACTCATCTATGATATGACTATCTGTAGTCCATCTCTTTTACTTGTCAGACTTCTCTTGGGAAGTTGGTGACAAATCTGTGGTAGTGACCTCTTCTAACATATATTTAAGGATTAATATTCCCAAACCTCAAGGACTTGGGCAGAAACGTAAACTGAACAAGGCGACTGAAAAACGTTTAATTCTATGTGAGTCAAAACTGACAGCTGATCATTTTGATAATGTAGCAGATCCATTACTCCTATTTACAGAGAACCTCCAGGATGTTGCCAGAGATACAATACCAAATACTTCAGCAATTCCTAAACATGTTAACAAAGCATGGTCTGATGATCCATGAAAAGACACTATTAGGGAACAGAAAGAATTCTTAAACAATTAATGCCAATCCAACAACTCAAAATTGGAATAATTACTGTATATACTAAGCAAATGTTAATTGTATCATTAGTGAGTGCAAGAGGAAAACAAGGAAATCCTGTGTCTCTAGGTTGAACTTGTGCTCATCTGTTAAATTAGTAAGGAATAGGGTACAAAAACTCATTCGCAAAATTAAAGGCACTGTATCAAGCATACATCCATGTATACATGGAGTTCAAAAGATGGAGACAAAGCTGGAGCAACACCCATGGCACCATCTCAAACCTATTACCAAAAAAAGCCTCAGTTCAGAAATTACAGCCATACTCAAAGCTTTGAACTATATCAAAACCTCTCAAAAAAACAAATTATATCATCTTTAATTATTCCCTTTCCAGCCTCACTGAATTATAAACTTTTGAACCTGTTCATATCCCATATATATTAGGAAAACATGATGTTCTCATACAATCTGGAAAGAGTATTCTGGTACTGTTGGCTGCCATGTCACACTGGTATTATGGGTAATGAAAGGGCAGATCAAGTAGCCAATTGAAAGCTGTAATGTGGTCACCCATTTCCAAGTGGAAGATTCCATATTCTGACTTTAAATACTGCATAAGTCAGCTTGCTGACAAAACACGTTGAACGAAAACTCCACCTACAAACTTATGAACATCAAACTTGCTACAGGCAAGTGGTATCCCTTGTACAGAACAAACTCGAGACATGATTTTCAAGATGGCTGCCATGGTGGCCATATTGGATGTCAGATCAGCATAATTTTATTAAAACCAGCTTGACATCATAAGAAGACTTTTCATGAAAGCCCCATTTTCATTTAGGACTAACTAAACCTCTGTGTATGTGTGTGTGTGTGTGTGTGATAAAAACAGCTACCTCTCCAATATCAAAGACTGTTAAGTTACAGTGTGTAGACATAACTGTAAAATACATAAATGATTGCCTTGACCTTGGAAACACTAACCTTGACCTTGGAAACACTAATCTGTCCTCTCCGCAACCTTGATATTTATTTCTTCATGAAACAAAGTTGATTTATTACCACATTACATGCTACCATTTGTACATGCATAATGACGATCTGAAAAAATAAAGACTTCCTTGAACTTTCACATGAGAGTGTCTAGAAAAGTAAAAATATAATGATTAACAATAGACTAATTTTGTATCAATTGTGGTTGTCAAAGAGGACAAAATTTAGATACCATTTCTTTGATGAGCAAGGTTTATATTGATCATATAAACGTTTTGTTAGTTATATGATTTTTCACCCAGATTAAACAATATTATAAATTCAGTCAGGCTATATTTAAAAAGATTAAAACTGCAGCATGAGAACAAAACAATTGCACCCATTTTACCCAAAGATAATTGAAGTTCTACTCAGGAATCTATGGCGGATGAAGATGTACAATAGTTTAATAAAGTCATTTTTTTTTCACTGTCCAAAACCTCAAGAAACCTTTTTTTTTTAAATTCAACATTCCAAAAGAATGAGATTGGTGGAATAAGGTATATTTGATTCCGTATACGATTACTTTGGATACAAAATTATGGTGACTCCAGTTTAGAATTAACCCCAATATAATGACTACAAATAGTTTCTTATTCAAAATTGAAACATTTTTGGGGTTGGCATCAGGTCTTACATTTTTGCAGCATTGAGATTAGAGTGAATTTGAAGATTTCTGAAAATCTTATTTTATTTGGAGATTTCAATGAATCTTGCCAACCAAGTTTTGTAAATTTAGTATCATAACCAGCAAAATTTATTATATTTAGACTGAAATTTCAAAACAAAAACCCAAGTCTTCATGAGCTCTGCTTTGATATTTCATTTTAAATTTGAAACCAATAAGTCTGATCAGGGAGATCCAAAAGTACAAAAGTTTTTACTAAATGGAATCATGTGAAAACATATTTTATAAGGAAACAGAGTAACAACTACAAAAAGTGGAGTAGTTGATAACCATGTGTCATATTTTTTTAATGTTACCACTTAATGAAGTGTTGACTTTCAGAAAATAACTCCTTCTCTCTCACTCTCTTTCCGCATGTGTACTTATGTCGGTATATGCATATATGTATATGTATGTGTTTATATTAATATGTGCTAGATGCATCTCTGCATGTTTTAGTACATGAATATGCTAGTATATACATACTCTAATATTTGTCATGTAGAAATGCTAATATTTTTTATTTATATTATGCTATCTCGAAAATGTATTACGTAAACAGTATTTCCTTTTCCATTCTCTATTTTCTTTCTTCTTTATTACCTTCCTTCCTTTCATCGTTTCCTTGCATCTTAAAGTGAGGAAAATATTTGTGCAGAACTATATACCAGCTTTTCTTGTGGTTGTAATATTGTACCAAGATATATGTATTACATCCATGCATCATCTATCTTCATGTCAATTATATATATATATATATATATATATATAAAATCCAACTGCATAGACCCAGATCCATACATAGATCAAAAATGCATAGACCCAGATCCAAACATAGACCAAAAATGCATAGGCCCAGACCCAGATCTGCCATTGCATAATGCACTGGCAGATCTATGTAATATATGAACTTTGTTACGGAGTAATCAATAGAACAAACAACATGGACCCTAATCTACTTGTGCATAATGCACTGGCAGATCAAGATCTATGTTGTTTGCACCTGGATCAGACTTAAAAGTGAGTATATACAGTATATCATGATGTAATTCAATTATCACTGGGTGTGACATTATGAAGCTCACCAATATCATGTGACTTTCTTGGGTTTGGTAGTTGTTCACTGTCTATTCATACTGATGCTTTGTACAATCAAAACCTGAACTGAATTATACAAAATAGAGTTTACTGATAGTATCTTTATGCCCAAGTAATTTCCAGCCAAGTACCAATACACACTGTCCTCTATTTAGGAACAAATTCTATTGATTTCTAATTCAGTCTCTGGCTGGTGAGTAGTTCTGAATAGCTGCTTCTTGTGAATGACAGAAAACATCACCAAATGTATTAGTTCATGCTTGTGTACAGACGACATTCTGTATATACTCGCTTGTAAGTCCAGTCTAACTGCAAACAACAAAGATCCCTATCTGCTGTAGCATAATGTGCCTGCAGATCAGGGTTTATGCTGTTTGTTCTACTGATTACTCCTAATTGCACAGACCCAGATCTGACAGTGCATTATTCTACTGCAGATCTGGGTAGTGCAGTTTGCAGTGGACTCATCTTATAAGCGAGGATATACAGAACATTAGTCAACACTGCTTTGCTATGATGTGTACTGAACAACACCAAGGGTATAATAATGATTTGCTGTTATTAATAAATGACAGATGAGTTTTACTATCATCAACTCAAGTTTATTAAATAGATAATCTTTTCTATCATCATCTCAAATTATAAAATAACAGATAAAAGGCTATTCTATCATCATCTCAAATTATTAAATAACTGATAAGCTTTTCTATTACCATCTCAAATTATCAAATAACATGTAAAAGGCTATTCTATCATCATCTCAAAAATTATTAAATAACATAAAAGACTATTCTGTCATCACCTCAAATCATTAAATAACAGATAAGCTTTTCTATCATCACCTCAAATCATCATCTCAAATTATTAAATAACAGGTAAACTTTCCTATCATCATCTAAAATAACAATTTGGTCTACAAATTTTTAGAAGTCGTCTGCTTCAGAGATAAAATGTGCTATTTATGATGGATTTTGATGTGCTGAATTCAAATATGACAATTAAAACAACTGACTGGCTACCGTTTCCAAGATATTTAAGTTTTTACATCTTATGGCTATGTATATTGTGTAGATAGTAGAATTTTAATCATAAATTGTAAACCTAGGTCTTTCTATGTGTTTATGGGTGCTTTACATGATAATATTTCACTTGTCATGTTTGTGTAACACTTTAAAAAAACAGCAAAAGGATTATATAAATAAACTTTATTATGAAAAAAAAGGCACAAAACTATTATGTATATATAAGTACATAGTTAAGTATATATAAGTATATAGTTTAGTCCTTATTCAGTGTCTACTCGGCGCTTCTTGGCTTGTCTCTTGTATTCATTAAATGGAGCATCTCTTGTCACTGTCCAGCAAAGTCTGCAAGCACTGATGGGCTCAATTTGCCCTGAGAGCATTTTTCCATTGTTGCAATGTCCTTGGTGAAATTGTTCGCTGTGCTCATCACTCACTGCTCTGCAGTTCGGTGGGAAAAAAACCCTAGATGAAAGTGCAAAAAATGTATCTTTAGTGACATGTTGCAACCAAGGCTTTTGTATGCCTTGAGGAGGTTCTCCACCAATTCCCTGTAGTTGTCTGCCTTGTTCGTTTGAGAGAAAATTTGTTGCCACTAACTGAAAGGCTTTCCATACGGTCTTTTCCTTGCCACGCAGTGTGCAGTCAAATGCATCATCTCAAAGAAGTTCATGAATCTGGGGACTAATAAAGACACCTTTATTTATCTTAGCTTCACTTAAATTTGGAAATTTTTCACGAAGGTACTTGAAAACTGCTTGTGTTTTGTCAATGGCCTTGACAAAGTTCTTCATAAGACCCAGCTTGATGTGCAAGGGTGGTAACAAAATTTTCCTTGATTCAACAAGTGGTGGATGTGAACATTTTTCCTCCCAGGTTCCAATGACTGTTGGAGTTGCCAATCTCTTTTGATGTAGTGGGAATCTCTTGCATGACTATCCCATTCGCAGAGAAAACAGCAGTACTTTGTGTATCCAGTCTGCAGACCAAGCAAGAAAGCAAGAACCTTCAAATCACCACATAGCTGCCACTGATGTTAGTCACAGTTTATGCACCTCAAAAGTTGTTTCATCTTTTCATAGGTTTCCTTGATATGGACTGCATGACCAACTGGAATTGATAGCAAAACAATGCCATTATGCAGCAAAAAACAGATTTAAGACTCATCTTCGATGAATCAATGAACAGTCTCCACTCATCTGGATCATGAATGATGCTGAGGGCTGCCATCACACCATCAGTGTTGTTGCAGACTACAAGATCACCTTCCATGAAGAAGAATGGGACAAGATCCTTATATGGTCAAGGAACATGGAAACCCTAACATCACCAGCCAGGAGATTCCACTGCTGTAGTCTGGAGCCCAACAGCTCTGCCTTGCTCTTGGATAGTTCCAAATCCCTGACAAGTTCATTCAGTTCACCTTGTGTTATGAGGGGTGGTTCAGAAGAGGAGGATGGGAGAAAATATGGCTCATGTGACACTGATGGTTCAGGACTGGAAGTTTCATCCTCTTTCTCTTCCTCGTCTGCCTCAAGTGAGAATGATTCTGGTGCATCAGAAACCAACAGTCCTTCTCCGTTGGGTACTGGGCATATAGCTGATGGAATGTTTGGATAATGCACAGTCCAAATTTTTCTCCTTTGGCACACCTTTCCCAACTGGAGGCACCATGCAGAAGTAACAATTGCTGATACGATCTGTTGGCTCTCTCCAAATCATTGGCACTGCAAAAGGCATAGATTTTCTTTTCCTGTTCAACCACTGGCAAAGATTTGTTGCATAAGTGTTGCAGCTTATGTGCAAGCCTGGCCATAAGGCAAGGCGAATGAGGCAACTGCCTTGGGCCCCACGCTGTTGATGGAAATCAACTCCGCAATGTTATTCTTTTGCTTGGGGCCCTGTGCTCATCACTTGCTGCATTGGGCCCCGCACATCCTAGGACTGGGCCTGCATATGTGTGGGGCCCACCTTTTTCCTGATCTCCAATTTTGCAGCCAAAATAAAGGTGATAGGCTTTCTTAACCATAGTGGTTATACTGCACTTTTGTGATGCAAAAGTCAATTCACCAGAAACATAGCTGAAGTTATCTGCATTGTTCACAAGTATGAGGCATCTCTACTCACTTTGGCCAAACAGATGTGTGTCCCTTTGCAAAATCAAACATTGACAAATAAGAGAGCATGATACTGTATGATTTCTAGAGCTGATATAGGGCAATTTGTTCAGCAGAGTGATGTAAGCTATGTTATGATTGCATCATCCATAACTAATAGGAATAACATGATGCAATTCATATCATGTATGATGCAATACCAGCTTCAGATTGCATTATTCATTCTTTTGCCTAAAATATAAGTACTGTCCAAATGCCAGTCATAGATTTATTCATAAATCCAGACAAAGATGTATTTTAGCCATTTCTGGTTTAAATTCAGATCCCTTCCCTTTATTCCAAAGTCAAGGGTCGTGTATTCTGACCTAGTATCATATCTTTAAAACTAGAGCCTATAAACAATTTTAAGCATCATTTTCATTCTCAGTGCCCCAGAATTAGTAAGTTTGACTACATTTATTTTGGAAGTATTTTGGCTATAGACCAGAGTTATTAAATAACAGATAGGCTATCATCATCTCAAATTATTAAATAACAGGCAGGTTATCATTATCTCAAATTATTAACATAAGCTTTTCTATGATCACCTGAAATTTATTAAATAACATCAGCTTTTCTATCATCTCAAATTATTAAATAACAGATAAGCTTTTTATCATCACCTCAAACATTTCTCAGAAACTTAAACTGTGCTCATCTGTTCTTCCTCACACACAGATATAATCTTCGAAGACTGGGGATTGGGGGACTGGTCCAGTTTTTACCACCTTCCTTTTTCTATAGCTTTATTTTAGATTGTACATTTTTGTTTGTCTCTGAAATTCATCCATTTTCAAGCAGTTTTTAACCATTCTCAACTCTGTGTGCATTCAATACAACCACTCAGTGTTGATGTCTAGCACATCCAACATTTTTGCAACCTACGGGTTCATCAAAACCATGAACAATAAGATTGTTACATCAAAACTGAGATCACAGATAACTGCATTGTTTCTCAAGGGTCTGAAAGTTACATTACAAAGTTTCATTCTTTAATAAAATGCATGTTCCTCATGCAGTTTACTGAGCAAGGTATCAAGTTTAGTGTTCAAGAGTGAGTTGTGGTATCAATTTTAGTGTTCAAGTGTGAGTGGTGGTATCAACTTTAGTGTTCAAATATGAGTGATGGTATCAACTTTAGAGTTCAAATGTGAGTGATGGTATCAACTTTAGTGTTCAATTGTGAGTGGTGGTATCAACTTTAGAGTTCAAATGTGAGTGATGGTATCAACTTTAGTGTTCAATTGTGAGTGGTGGTATCAACTTTAGTGTTCAAGTGTGAGTGATGGTATCAACTTTAGTGATCAAGTCTGAGTGGCTGTATTAACTTTAATGTTCATTCATGTGCAAGTGGTGGTATTAACTTTAATGTTCAAGAGTGAGTGGTGGTATCAAGTTTAGTATTCAAGTGTGAGTGGTGGTACATGTATCAAGTTTAGTGTTCAAATGTGAGTGGTGGTAACAACTTTAATGTTCAAGTGTGAGTAGGGGTATCAAGTCTGGTGTTCAAATGTAAGTAATGGTATCAATTTTAGTGTTCAATTGTGAATAATGGTATCATGGTATAAATTTTAGTGTTCAAGTGTAAGAAATGGTCTCATGGTATCAGCTTTAGTGTTCATCTGTGAGTTGTGGTATCAATTTTAGTGTTCAAGTGTGAATAATGGTATCAATTTTAGTGTTCAAGTATGAGTAATTGTATCAATGTTAGTGCTAAAATGTGAGTAATGGTATCATGTTTAGTGTTCAAATGTGAGTAATGATATCATGGTATCAACTTAAGTGTTCCAGTATAAGGACTGTATCATGATATGAATTTTTTTAGTGTTCAAGTGTGAGTAGTGTTAACACAGTATCATGTGAGTAATGGTACCAAGGTATCAAATTTAATCTTCAGGTGTGTGTAATGTTATCATAATATCAACTTTAGTTTTCAAGTGTTAGTAACAGTACCATGGTATCAACTTTTGTCTTCAAGTGTAAGTAATGGTATCATAGAATCAACTTTAGTCTTCCAATGTGAGCAATGTTATCATAGTATCAATTTCAGTCTTCACGTATAAGTAATGGTATCATGGTATCAACTTTATTGTTCAAGTGTAAGTAATGGTATCTTGATATCTGTATAAGATCAGATGGAAAAACATGACTCCAGACATACTGTTATTCATGGTCCTTTCCTTTATCATAATCAGATATATTCAGACATACTGTTACTCATGGTCTGTTTCATTATCATAATCAGACATACTGTTATTCATTGTCCTTTTCATTATCATAATCAAATAATACTATTATTCATGGTCCTTCCCATTATCATAACTAGACATACTGTTATTCATGGTCCTTTCCATTATCATAACCAGACATACTGTTATTCATGGTCCTTTCCATTATATGATCAGACATACTGTTATTCATGGTCCTTTCCACTATATAATCAGACACTGTTATTCATGGTCCTTCCATTATCATAATCAGAGTGTTCTAAGTGATCTTATTGATAATTTTCTAAATTTTATTTTCTTTAAAGATCACTACGGAATTTATATTAATATTTCAAATATTATTTTATGATTTACTGTTGTGATTTTCTTTTAAAAGCATTATTATTTCAAGTATGTAGCACTCTACAGTTGTTAAGTAATTCTGAGACAGGGACCGGCATAAGGTGAAAGTTGTCGGTTCTGTCAACATTCACAATGGAGAGAATGTTGGCATACCTCTATACTACTTTCACATACTATGAAATTTCTTACACGTGGTAATTATGAAAACTTTGTACTATCTAAAGCAGGCAGCTGATAAAATGGTTGCTCCCATACACACAAAAAATTTGCCAGAACAAGTCAAAAGTACACTAACTTTAGCAGTTATTAATATGGGAAAATGAGTTTTGCCATATTAGATAATACCAGCTTCTGAAAATGTAATGAATGAATTCTAAAATACAAATAAAGTAAAAAAGGTTGTTGGCTCCTTTTTGTCTAATTTACAACCAAGTCCAGGAAGTGAAAATCACTACACAGAGCTACACAAAGCAGTCTTTTCAGAAGTACACATCTGAAGTACAGCCAAGCTGTATACTCTATAACCCAAATTATGCCCGTCAATCATGCATAAAAAATAAAGGGAATTAAAGGTTATCTCAACAATATCTAAGACATACAAGGTTTTAATTTTTCTGGATAAATAGTAGGGAAAATCTGGGAAATTCTAATTCTTCACAAATTAATCTGTTTTGATGCTTATGACTTAAATGTTTCAGCTATGCAACCAAAATTATATCATGCAAAAATAATACCTCTCTGATCTTTAAGGTAGCATTCTGTGTTAAGTACTTCTGAGAGAGTGACTGGTATATGGTGAAGATGCCTGTATTGGTGACATGCTGAGCGGAGAGAATGCGCACAACTCTACGCTACTTTTATGTACTATGACTGAAATGACTTCACATCTGTAAATATGGAACTATGCACTATGTAAAGCAGACAGCTGATCAAAATGGTTGCTCCTCTGAAAAAACTACTTAAATTTTAGCTGCCTGCCTTGAAGTTGAGATATAAAACTGACCTCAAAAGTCAATGGCTCTGTACTTCCCTCCAAGCCAAAAATAACATTCATTTCACAGTGAGAAAAAAATACACGACCTTCCATATTAAACTAATTAAATGCAAGATCAAAATTTTCCTTTATATGTGTATAATTATTATAACTAAATTAAGCCAAGTATCTGATATTTTAGACCTATATATGGTTTATTTAAACACAAGTAATTTTATCTATGGCAACCGGGATGGGGGGGCCACTATGACTAGGGGGTCCTGGTCACGTGCCCATGCACCCCCCAATCCAGCCTTGGAAGCAAACTTCTTTGCTCTTGTGGACCACCTTCTGCCCATCTAGACATTCCCATATGCCTCTCTCCAGATGACTGAAAGTCATCTTAACACTGCATTATTTGTTTTACTAACACATATTTTATATTTAATTCATATGAATCTACTTGTGGCTATTTTTGGCCCAATTCTATATTGCTATTGCAAAAATATTTAGTAGGAACTTAGAAAGTGGTACACTGTCATTACTTTGGTGTGGTATGAAGAGGGAAACCACTAAACTGGAATCACATTTTGTCCTGTATTAAACTGGAATCACATTTTGTCCTGTACTAAAATGGAATCACATTTTGTCCCGTATTAAACTGGAATCACATTTTGTCCTGTACTAAAATGGAATCACATTTTGTCCTGTATTAAAATGGAATCACATTTTGTCCTGTATTAAAATGGAATCACATTTTGTCCTGTACTAAAATAGAATCACATTTTGTCCTGTATTAAAATGGAATCACATTTTGTCCTGTATTCACACACATTTGGAACATTAAGCTCAAGCTCAAAACATTACAATTTTATGATACTTCATAGTATGTCTATATCAATCAAATTTAGTCATCTAGAAAATGGACTCTGCTAAAGAAAATTCTGAAAAAAATTCATTAATTATATTTTCACTCCAATAAGAGCTAAGTAGTGACAAAAGTTTCAGAGTCTGGACTTGAGATTAACATTCCAACTCAAAAAAGTTTTAACAATACAGGCCCCATAGGAATTGCGTGATACTGATAAATGCCCTTGGTATTACATCAGATATCACCATTGGCAACATGAGAAAACAAGGATAGGATCTGCATGTACAGCCTATTATCGCATCACTGCTGTACACTGGTTTAACCTTGATCCCAAGGTCAAAAACTTCAGCAAGCATGTGATAGAATTATTTGTCTTCGGTTCCTAATGATTCGTTAAAAATATGAACAAGATCAAAATCCATCAAGGACTTTAGGAAATATAACAAGTGAAATACTGTAACCAAAATCTAAACACATATTTTCTATGCCTGTGACCTTAACCTCAGGGTCCAAGGGGTGAGTGAGCAGGTCAATGAATTAACTCTCACAGTTTATTCATCTCATGTATTAACAAAATCCATCAAAACGATTAGGAAATAAAAACAGATGAAAGAATTATAACCAAAACATGAACGCAAATGTGATCAAACTGTGACCTTGAGCACTATGTCAAATGGGACAAAAAAGATGAGGCAAAATAATAATAAAAACAAAAAATTTAATTTAACCAAAACCTTAGCAAAGTGCTACATCTCACTTCCTACTATGCAAGCTCAACAACAAGGAATGTCAAAATCCTTTGATAATATATGAATAATAAAATGCTAGAACTTACCAGTCTGAGGCTAGCTGAACCCCTCTGTCTCCAGTTGCTGCTATTGCCTTTTCTCTGAAAATTAAACAAATCTCTCGTTACGTATATGTATTTAATTACTTGTGTGTTAGTTTTAAATTTCTTTTTCATTTTATTTCTATTTCATTACATGTTATTGTAATGATAACTTCATTCACTGGATTTGACATTTTTCCAGAAAATTCAGTTCAGTTCTGTTAAACCTGATAAATACGCAGTTCGTAGAAACACCGTATCTTTTGGTGACCTAGATTTCAGGGCCAGTTTCAGCTCTGTTGCAAAAAACCTTTTATTATTTTTTTTCATTATTGAATCTTATAGTAAGAATCGTTCAGTAGAATTGAATTCGTCCATGGCGGATATGATAGCCGGCATGTGGTGTTACTATGCCGCTTGAACTAAGTGATCACGTGACCCCATCACGGGGGATCTAAATTGTGTTGTAGTTAGAGTTAAAGTGATGTTTCATAGTCTTTTTTAGTCAGTCGTAATTCATACCTTCGGGCTCAAAGGTATTTTTTTTGTTGTTGCCAGTTTGATTTGCTTTTTTCTATTTTTCGGAATTAATAATTTGTTTTCCCTGGAGACTTTATCTAGTGCTCATCAGAATTCTTAGACAAAGACATTTACTAAAAATTATTTGGAATTCTAAAGCCGGAATATTATTCTTGGTGATTCAACAAGGAACTGTTGACATGACAACACAAAGCAAGTTATAGAAGACATCATCGCCTTCCATCTTAGAACTTCATTGGGATTCAAACTTTGATTCATTTAGAACTTTTTAGTGATAGGACTTATATTTTTAATTATTGGATTAATCATAAACCGTAAGTCCTTTTTCATATTTTTACCTTGTTTTTCTAGGGAAATAAATTATTTTGTTAAATTTACAAAGCTTGTTGGCTTCACTCTTTTCTTTGTTACTTTTGTACGAGCCTAGACACGTAACACTCTTTTCATTCCTATGATCCAGTTATGATTATGTATGATAAGATAGACCATGTGTGGTAACACAAACATTTCAATTAGCTTTAAAAAGATGAGGAGGCCTAAGCTTTCCACATGGGCAAGTTATGATGGGCTATTCAAGGACCCTGGGCATCTTCTAGAGGCTGCTATAATTAGGCAAGCCTAACTTCCAAGTGTGAAAAGAAGATATGTGAAATGTTATTCCCAGGTGTCACAGAATTGTATAAATCCCTCTATTTATTAAAAGCATGTACTCTGGTTTCGTTTTTTTTGTGTACAACGATACCCAAGGGTGATTTTTGTATATTGTACAATATTTCGAAATAGTGAGTTCGGTTCATCCCTGCCGCACGTGCGAAGTGCTCTTGATGGGAAAAACTGATTTACATCTAGCACAGCTACATCGTATGTATATAAATGCCTCACCGTAGTGTGATATTTTCACATTACGGAACGTCTTGTCAGTTAGCAGTCTACTTAGGGACTTGCACATCTTCAGCTGTAGAGATATGTAATTTATTAATTTCTTATGTATATTATTTCTTTTGTATATTGTAAGTTACAGCTATTGTACCACCACGTTTATTTTTGTATGTTTTCAATGTAGCTTTGGCTTGCGTAGTATAACGGAAATATTTTCTATTCTTGTTTGTGACTTTGCAAGAGATTTATATTTGCAATATAAAGTTGCATTTTCTTAAGAAACGTTTAGTACCATAGGAATCTTATCGGACACAGGTTCACCTCTGAACCTGTTTATTGTTTTGTAATATTGTACCGATAATGTAATTTGTATAACTTACCATACATAACGTCATTACGTTTTATCCTATATGCCGTGTCATGAGTAGCACACGGTGTTAGATGTATTTTCAGCTGATCAGAGTGACCAGAGTGATCCATGGTGATCGTAGTCGTCGTGGTACCAGCTATAGAGCTAACCATAGAAATTAACCACAGCAGCCGTAGACCTGAGTGAAGTTTTGCTGGCTGAGTAGAAGGTGATCGGGCGTTGCTGACTGGATTGGTGGGCGTTGCTGACCGGATTGGTGGTCGGTGACTACCTACAATGATGCTTGCTTGATTGACCAGTGTGAATGGTAACCAAGTGTGATACTGACGGAGTGTTTTGTGTTACTCCATGCATGTAATCTTTTAGCCGTGGACTAATTTTGGGGTTTTGTAATACCCATTGTTTTGGGAGTATAAAGATATTTTTGTATGATATCTGTCCAATCAATTAATCATTTCACTATTTGAGTAAAAAAATCTATTTTTCACTAGTTGAGTGAATACATCATTTTTACTACTTGAGTAAAACATCCATTCTTTTCGTCGTGTGAAATTACTGTGAATTGTTCACCTTTGTTCTTGTACTGTATAAGGTCATTTATTTGTATTTATATTTGTTGCATTTTTAGGTTTGTGCGTATTATGTTAATGTGTCCAATATTTGGATCTTATACACGCACATATTAATCAATATTCTTTTCTCATTCAAGTCATACATCAATAAACATTGTATTTGTATCACCATCAAAAGTGTTCTGTTGTAAGTCCAAAATCCCAACTGGTTATCTTGTTACACCAGGGCTGACCCTAGATTGGCCTAAACTGCTAGTGTGAAAAGGGTACGAGATAAGAGATGTAAACATGATACTGGTTTTGTCAAGGATGGAATGAGGAAGGTGATGGTCATGGACATAGTGGGGTCCAAATACTTCATAGCTGGTCTAATGTCTAAACTTATTATTGACAGCATTTGGTGACAGGGTTAATAAATATTGATTGTTTTAATGTGACCAAAAGCACATGCTCTATACAAGCTGTAAAGGGGTACTATTTCTCAAAATACCACCAATATTTAAAAGTTTTCTTGAAATTTACCAAACTTTACGCAACTGTGCACTGACCAGAAAAGGTTCTGTGAGATTTGGTGCTTAAACTCCATACTGGACCCTCTTGCTTTTTAAGTCAGCTGACCATCTGGTTGATCTAATTTTTTTTTATAAAATTGGCCACTTAGCATGTTAATTTTATGCTAGGGCATGAATTACTGGATTTTCTGAGGAAAATAATGTTGATAATTGGAATAAAATAATATCATGTGTTCTCATTGCTAGCTACTCTTTGCCCTTCAATAGGCACTGATAACATTATGACAAAGAAATTTCAAGTTATTCTTAGATGCTTACATAGTTGAGTGGTAGTAGTCTGCTCCCGGTTGAAAACAAACCGAGTTCAAATCCAACAAAGTGCAAATTCTGTTTTACCTTAATGTGCTATTTTAGTCTGAAGTGAGAAGGAGAATTATGTTACAGTTTATATTTTTTGTGTGAATATTCACAAAACATAGCAGAACATAAACAGTAAGTCGCTGACTTTCTGCAGGATCCAGTAAAAAGCTGCTATTTCAATCAGTTATATATATATATATATATATATATATATATATATATATATATATATATATATATATATATATATAAATGCAATAAACTGACAATGAACAGTGCAAAACTAGTATTTAACTAGCCTGAGTGCTTTCAACTCTTAATGAGTCTTTTTCAAAGGCATATACAAAACACAGACAATACAAACAAATAAAACAGAAAAACCGAATTACACCTTTTCTGAGGAAAATAATGTTGATAATTGGAATAAAATAATATCATGTGTTCTCAGTGCTAGCTACTCACCAAGGTGTAATTCCTGTAGAAACAGCCCTGTAAAGTTTCGCAAACACTACGGTTTTTCTGTTTTATTTGTTTGTCTCGTCTATGTTTTGTATATACCTTTGAAAAAGACTCATTAAGAGTCGAAAGTGCTCAGGCTAGTTAGATACTAGTTTTTCACTGTTCGATGTCAGTTTATTGCATTTATCTTAATCAATCCCTGACACACGTGATCCCTTGCTGGATCCAGTGCACTTGAAAGGACTGTTATTTGCCATATGATTTGTATTCTTTATATATATATATATATATATATATATATATTGCAAGCCAATACATTTGAGAATGGAATAAAATTTTGTTTGCTTCATGTGAATAATTAATATATTTCATTGAGTGGGTGAAAAAACTTAAGTATTGTCACTCGTGGCATAACCACTCATGAAAATACCAAGTTTTTCATCCACTCAATAAAATATATTCATTATTCATTCATTTCAAGCAAACACCCTCTCTTAATTTTAACCTTCCTAACAGATACTGGTAAATGATGAATATTCATGCAGTCCCTGCTTGGGTTCCATTCACAGGTCCCTTATCCTTAGGATGGCTGTCTTCATAATGTTAAATAAAGCTATACACTTTGTGCACAAAGTAAAGGACATGGTCCACGAAAGGGAACATCACTATTAGTTTTCTTTCTTTCACTGATTGCCTATAATTAGTGCTCAGTTGTCCTTCATGAATAATAATGAGCTGCTTACACATGTATATCACTGCTGTAACTGCAGGGAATGTCAACTCAGATAACTTGGGTGGCAGAGTGCCCATCTAGAGTTTGGAATTAAGCTATAGTACAAGTCACATGGGTCATGCATGTGCATTTACTCATTTTAAATTAAATATAAATTGTTCTTTTAAAATTTAATAATTTTCTTTAACAAAAGTCTATTCAATCCTGATTACTGAATGCTCTGCACCTTAACTGTCAACAAGAAACTTCCAGATGAAGATTATCTATCGCTATGGACTTTTACAATGGCAGCCATGTACTAAACTTGGGTCAAAATATGAGCGTGTCGAGTGGAATCGTCACAATCGAGGGTAGTAGGAATTTGTTTATCAATATGCGTAGCTTTCATTGTGACATCACAGCACACAACATTCAATCTGGATTGTACTGGATAACACCTTTAGGTTCATTTCGTCCAAAAATGTCTACGTACTTTAACATTAATTTTCCCGTATGCACCTCTCAGGGCGTCTAAATAATGACCTTCAAAAGGAATATGGATGTATATGAATCCAAATGAAGTGAATACTTGCCACTTAAAGGTATGTAGTATCAAATTCTTAAAAAAATGACACCCATTACTGAAATAATTGGTGTTGAATGCCTATTTGACCCTTGTGACTTGTACTGTAAGTGAGGTATTTTGCAACTAATCAAGATGTCCATGACAATATTGCTCACTCTCAATAATAAACAGTGACCATTATTTTTAACCCATCAGTTCATACAGTTGCTAGTTGCTGTTTCACTTGATACACGACATGGGTATCTCCCAACATAGTTACAGGTCCATCATGCTGCGACATGAACAATCATTTAACAAAAAAATTTAACTTTTTTATAAAAAAAAAAAATCAGAACTGATCGCAATTTTATAAACATGAGACTTTAAGAGAAACTGAATGGAAATTTTTGTGAACAGTATCACACAATTGTTACTGTAGCACAATGTAAAGCATAAATTATTTTTGTACTGAGCAATGGATGACTTCAGGACCTGAAAATGCATTTTTAAAAATGAGCCAAATTGAGCAAACACATCAAACAAAATTATTACTAAGTAGACTGAACAGAATAAAGTAATTTTGTACTGAGTACTGGTTGACATCAAGACCTGAAAGAAAACAATGAGGCAAACTTTTCAGGAAAAAAAGTCATAAATTTTGCTGAAGCGCACTGTAATATATAAACTTTTCTGAGCATGATAAAAAAAATAGAATATAGGAATCAATAAAAGTTTTGGTGCATTTCTTTTTAAATTACCGGTATATTAATTGCTTACAGTGTGTGAAAATAATACCAAAGTATGGCCCTTTGGGACAAGTTGGATTTTAGTCAGAACATGTGACTTTTTATACAGCCACTGACCCTGGTCCTGTGTCTGAACAAAAACATTTGGGTTTATGATTTTTGACATTCCCACCCACTTTGACAAGCATTCTTTATAAATTTACCGAGAGAATTAACTGAAGGTAAAGTGAAACTTATGAAAGTTACAAATTCTTTGTAAAATCCTACAAACAAGTTTCCTCCCCAAACTGGACTAACTTCTCTCTTCTGAACAATTTTACACAACTTTTACAAAAACATGAAACAAAGTATATAAAAAAACAACTACCAGTAAATTCTATTTTAAGCACCGATACTCAGCTTACCCCCATGTGGGATTAGGGCTGAAGAATAAAACTAATTTATCCTCATGCATGTCATAAACAGACACAAGAAGGCATGATTAGCATGCTTGTCTCATCCATGAAAGTGTACAATTACCTCAGCAGTAAATAGCATGTCTGTGGTAATGTGATATAAAACACAAAACAAACCTAACTAATGTGCCAGCTTCTCATAAAATCATCCAGGTGGTGTCCACAGAGAGCTGATAACAAGCTTCTTCATTCACAAACAAGGGTGCAGCTGGACAGACAGACAAATGGGGGGAAAGATTTATGAATGCACATAGACTAAGAAAATATGCATTTCTTTCTATTTTAAGTTGTGGGGGAAAAACCATTTCTTATAAAGCATTTCATAACACTGCTGTTTCAATACCATAAAAATTATTATATTGTATGTAATCACTTATAACTTGGATCCAACTACAAAATGCTTATTCCCAGATCTGCCATCGCATAATGTGCCAGCAGATCTCGGTCTATGCAGCGCTTGTTAGTACAAATCAGTAGAACAAACAACACAGACCCTAATTTGCCAGAGCTTTATGTGATGAAAACTCGGGATCAATGTTGCTTGCAGTTGGACTTGACTTACAAGCAACTCCATACAGTACATGTTAATTATGGAAATCTGAGGGTATATTTTCCAAAATAGAACAAGAATTCAATTTTTGCTTCTATTCATACAGCAATCAGTTTCCTGTTTCACATGATGCATCCATTAATAGGAAATACTAGTTGTACAGTTACAATAATTCAGAACTGGAATTTAGAGGAAGTCTAAGAATGGTGTTTTTTGTTAGAATCTCCAAGTTTGTCAGGCCATATAGATCATATCTCATCACAATGTATAAAGACAGTTTCAGTTTCTTTCATTTTTATGTAAATCACAACAGATTATTCTTCATCCCTGCTGTAATCTTTAATCCAAGCATTATAACCCTGTACCCACCTAATAAATTGGTTTATTATATGCTCATTTTTGTGTCCGTTAAGTTTACATTGTCAGAATCATGCAATATTTTATGATACTGCACTAATGCGCACTTCATATTGCACTCGCGTACACGACACGTGTGCCCAATAGTGTATTAGGAACTACTTTGTAAATAAATCATGTACACTCATGTAGTAGACCCTTTACATTTTCATTGATTAAATTTGTTTGTGAATGAACTAAAGCAGATGTTTCATGGACTGCCACATACCAGCTACTTTTCCACATTCCGCATTAACGTTTTTGATACAACGTTTCGGATTTAGGCTAGCGATAGACACCAGACAGGGTCCCTACAAATAACATGCAAGTGACAAGGCATAAACTGTCTTATTTGGCTGGTAACAAGAATGGTAAAAAATACACTTACAGTTTAACATTCTGAATTTCCTCAAAATGTACTTTCTTAGTTGTTCAAAATCCGAATTACATGAGCCATGTCATGGGTTCTAAAGCTTGATTACACATTTCAAAATTGTAATATAATTTTGACTACATTCCAAGTGCAATTACATCCTCCTTACTGCACTCAAAATGAAATGAACCTTATATTAGCATATTTTTGATAATTACAATTGAAAGAATTCATATTTTCGCACATTATGATTTCAAACATTCAATGACAGAACAGAAACACGCTTGCAGATGTCAACACACTGCTCCGCTGCTGAAATCCTATCTACTTCATGTAGAATTGGCACTGATAAATCCAGTCCATAATCACAAAATTTCGTAGAATCGACAAAAATACCAAAATCTGTTCATTCCAGACCAAATGAAACAGTTGTTGCAATGCGCATTCATTCATAATATAATTCTAAATTTCAATTTTAAGTAGATCCAAATGCCATTTTCTTTCCAAAGTGCTGTCAAGCATGCAACTAAGTTCAAATTTACCTGGGAAGAGTTATGCGTGCATTAATAATGCTGTTCTTGTGTACTGATGAATCTGTGCTTGTGTATTTAGTTTGGAATACAGCATAAATTCAGTTACTTTGTTTCTTGTAGTTTATTTTTGTTTATGTGAATAAGCCTTATGTTGAATAAGAAAATGAGCATATAATAAAAAGGTTACTGCATTTGTATGGGAAAATATTAACTTGTTTTGTCAGAAGGATATACAGCACTCCCAAGGTCATGCAGTATATCATCCAAAAAACTTATTCATATTTTCCCATACAAATGCTGTAACCTATAAGTACATATTAAAAGACTGACATGTCAACCATGACATACATGCAGAAAAATGCTATATATATATACAGTGCATTGTAGGACTGAATTAAAAGTACCTGTACGACAGACAGCACAAATTTTTACAACTATAAATGTAGTATCAAACTGCATAAAGTTCAATGAGGTGTTTTTCATACTTTTAAATATAATGCTGGGATCAAATTCTGACTAAAAATATCACCATGTTCATGAAACTCGTAAAAACAAAAATAAACTTGCAAATTAGAGGTATCTTTGTAGGAAATCTGTTATATACTCCAATAATTATATAAATACAGAAGTCTACCGACATAGTTTGTTTTGGTTTTTTGTAGCGATCCTTTTTGTTTTGTTTTGGGGGTTTTTTTGTAAATGAGAAGAAACAAACAATAACACTGATAAAAGTCCAACTTGTTTGAAGCAAAAAGCATGGTTGAGTTATGACTGTTTCTAACAAGATTTTATGAAAAATGAAGGGATTTATAGGAAAAATATACTGAATACCATATACCAGTATTAAATATTTGACATATCAAGCAGTAGTCATAACCCATATCTGACATATAAATATTTGGTATATCAAACAGCAGTCATAACCCAAATCTGACAGATAAATATTTGGTATATCAAATCAGTAATCATTATTAAAGGTGCAGTATTACTGGTACACACACACTATTTACTTCCTGTGGTACATACCACAGTACTTTTTCACTGTACAGTAGTTTAAGTCAGTAAGGAATGTATGGAAATTCCCAAGTAATTTTGTTATGAATAATGACATCCAGAGCATGTTTTCTTTTTTCATGACAAAAAATAAATCCAAAAACTGCCTCTTTTAACAAAATAGTTGTACTTGTCACAAATTAATTTCAAATACTTGTTTGACAAGTATTAACTATATCAAAACATGGCAACAACATGAGATTTTGTGAATGATATTAGAGCCTAATCCAAACTATTGGAAAATGTCTTTTTTTTATTATTTATTAGGCATATGTTAATGTTTGTGTGTTAAGTACATGCATTTCTTTGTAAGACCAAGAACTAGCTCAAGATTTTCAGGAGAATTGTTGTTTTCTGTTTGAATTTTATGTAATTATCTTAGTCCACTAAATATTGTGTCATTTGTTGCGCGTCAGTGTGTTTTTTGTTTCTGGCCCTCCCTGCTATATCTTGTCCTGGGTGTTAGCATCCCACTCAAAGTTTCCCTGTGTTATATATCAATAGTGTAGTTTGTACATTGTAGGCATCAATATCAACACTTCCTATTTTTACCAACAAGCCCTCAAATGTGAGCACAATGTCTTTATTGGCTGTTGGCTATAGCGTAAGTTTAATCATCCAACATTAGGTACAGTTTTTAGATGACAATTTATACAACAGTTAACATATACAGAGAAAATTCATCTAAATGTGAGGTACTGACCATTAAGTCTTTTGGGTGGAGGGTGCTGTGATTTTCGTTTGAATCAATATATTTTATCTTCTTTAAATAATATAACATTTATAATGTGTTGTTAATTTGCTTTAAATAAGAACAAGATATTTTTCCAGCTAGCTTAGAGTTGGAAATGTGAAGACAAAAAATAAAAAAAACCATGACACATGCCTCAATCTAACTGTTGGTCCCTAAAATAATTGGGGTATACCATGACATGTATCATTGTATGTTAAAAAATACCTCAGTATACTGTGGTACAAAATTTTTCCTGGTTCCCAGCTCTAACCATTATCCATGATTTGACAATAAATATTTGGCAAATCAGGCAGTAATCATAACCAAAATCTGCTAGGTATTTATTATGGGTTTTCTTGATATCACTGTATATTTGAAGTTTGGCAAAAAATACTTTAAAATGTAACTGCCATGGGCATTTTAGTAAATTAAACCTTTCTAATCCTCCACCACCACACTCCTTTCCAAGAGATGGAGACAAAAACAATACCCTTCTTGCACACATGGAGAAAAAGAATTCTGCCAACTGTCTTATCTTGATAAAACAAATCATCCAAATTTAGTATTTCATATATTTTTCCCAGACTACTGACAAGTTTAAAGGAAATTTCTCGTATCTGGTACATTCTTTTATAAAAGTTATTTTTACTTTATTAGCACTTTTTATTGCTGCCCATATACAATACCTTCAGTTAACCAACCAGATAATCAGACTTATAAAAGTAGTTTTATGTCCTGTGTTAATCCACCTGATAATCAGGCTTATAAAAGTGGTTTCATGTCCTGTGTTAATCCACCTGATAAATCAAGATAATCAAAATTGTTTTATGTCATGTGTTAATCTGCCTGATATATCAGGGTAATCGAAGCGGTTTGCATGTCCTGTGGGTTCTCTATTCAATAGCCAGTTTTTGAATATCAAAGATGATTCCAAGAATAACATTTTGGGCCCCCATCCCTAGAATGGGAATTTTTCATTGCTAAACAAGTGTCTGAGGGAAATATTTTTTTTTAACTCATTGACCCTTTGTTTTTAACCTAACCATCATCATAATTTTTGTTGCAATTTATTTTCAGATGTCTCTTTATAGCAGATTAAAAATTTAATATTATAAACCAAAATTAGTTATATAATTTTTTGTTTGTTTGATAGAGAAGTCACCTTTGTAAATGGTAGCAGTACTATACCATATGTACTCGCTTATAAGTCCAGTCAAATTGCTAACAACAAAGGTCCTGCTATGCCGTAGCATCAAGTGCCTGCAGACCAGTGTATATGATGTTTGTTCTACTGATTACTCCGAACAAACTGCACAGACCCAGATCTGCTGGAGCATGATGCAATGGCAGATCTGGATCTGTGCAGTTTACAGTTGGACTTGAGTTATAAGCGAGTATATACGATAAATTGTTGATATAGTATTCTTGTTATTTAACAACAAGTCCTTAATATGATGAGAAATAATACCAGAAATTATATTACTATTTATAGACTTCAAGATGAAAATTCTCACATGATCCTTGACAAACAAGTGAAAAATTTAATTTCCCTGGCCCAATTTGAAGTAAATTATGATACAACATATGTATCTGGATTCATTACTAATAAAATGATATTTTATACGATATTTCATCATAAAATAGAGGACTTCTGTGATGGAAAAGAGGACTTTTGCCATGGAAAAAGCAGATTTTTAAGACAGACTGCTATATGATCTTATACAACAACCATGGTAAATCAGAATAAGAAAAGTTTAATTTTTACATAAACCTTTTATAATAATTCATTCCCATTTTAATAATCTGACATGAAATTATGCAAAAACATTACTTTCTGTGACTATTTTGAATTTTTTACACCCACTTCTCCCTACTTTTATCAATTTCTCCATATTCTAACTTCACCTAAATATCAGTGTCCAGCTTGAACCTTGAATTGTTATAACTGGTGACTGGACATCTCAGCCCATGACACTGCAGAGTTAATCCATAGCAAAGACGTCCCATTATAGATTTAGTCTTTTCAGATTTAACTCTGAAATCATTACTGTAATGGTCAGCCCATACTTTCAAACAATGTCTGTTATGATCCGTACCTTTGTTCTTGTTACTGAATAATTTTTATAAATATGTTATATACCATATATACTCACTTATAAGATCAGTCCAGCTGCAAACTGCACAGATCTTGCTTTGCCATTGCAAAATGCACTGGCAGATTTGGGTCTGTGCAAACTTTAGAAGTAATCAGTAAAACAAACATAGACCCTGATCGGCAGGCACATTATGCTATGGCAGATCAGGATCTTTGTTGTTTGTAGTTTGATTTGATTTATAATCATACGTAATAATCATGAAAACTTTACCGGTCTGGAAACCAGCTACAACCAGTCTAGTGAGTACCAGAACTGTTCTAGCAATTGTTGCAACTGAGGTTAGCATGTTTACATGAGCTGTTAATTGATTACTTTACTGCTGTAATCTGGAGAGTTTAGGCCAAATGCAGGTTGTTTCTCAAGATGTTATAAGTAATAAAGGAATTAAATGTTGTCATGTTGGCTTTTGAGTTGTTGATTAAAAATTGATTGTCCTTTGGCTGAGTTGAGATAAAAAGGAAAGCCCTACCAAAAATTATTACAGCACAACCACTTGAGGAAGTATCTGTGTATGGTCTTGTTTCAGTGATATTGCATTGTTCAAGATGTTTCAAGTTCAAGTTAATGAAAAATATTTCAGCTGTACCCTTGCTTATGCTTACACTAGTGTAATGAAACACCGGTTAAACATACTAAGTGGCACCTATAAACAACAAATGTTTCAACAGAAACTGTATAAATCAAGATTTGCTTCAGATGTAAAATGAACATAAACACTGTTGATTGACTGAGAATGAAGGATATTGTTAGAGCAATTAGACAATGGTTGGCTTCAGGACCTGGAGGATAACATTGCTTTACGTGAAATTTTTTTGAGATCCAAATAAACACACAAATCAATTTAATACAATTTGTTTTTATCTTTTCATATTTGATATGTAACAATCACAATTTTTATATACATATATATTAGTATTTTTTAATTTTATTACCAGAATAAAACGTAAACAAAGGCCTTACTAGTATTGATTTCCTATTTATGTAGGATTGTAAACTATGTCATTTCAATTTTGGTCCTTACTGGCTACCATAGAATAATGTTCCATGCACATACTTGTTAGGATGCATAAACCACCTCCGATATATGGACAATAAGTATCAGGCTGCAGATGATACACCACTGTAGATATAATAAGTTCAATAGGAGTTTTTTATATGCCAATCAATGAAATTTCACACACTTTACAAAAAAGTGAGGATCTGTGTTTTCAGTTTAGACATACCAAAAATATTTACATTTTTGAGGAAACAGTGCTCTAACAGATTTGAGCACTTCCTGGCCACAGCTTTACCTTGGTAAACAGCCACTAGATGACACACATTCAAACTTACACAGGAAATCCCATCTGCAGCAATAACACTTTGTTTGGAGTCTGGAGTATATATGGTGCATTCCACTGAAGGTGAATCACCAACCACATCAAACTGATGTGTACTCCTACAACTACTTCTGAGGTTTTCTCGCCACCATGGTCATGCAATGTTCCAATCAACATTTCAATTACATTCAACTAACAATAACTTTCCTCAGCAACTATCAATCTTCAGCCAACTGAAATGGCAACCTGATTGTGAAAAACATAACTACATGACTGTGCCAAAACTTAATTCAATCTGGAAAAAGACATTAGAGTAAGTATAGCAGGTACAATAGTATCAATATGCACTCTCGAAAACTCACCTGTCATTCCACTTGTGAAGTAGAGCTATATAGCATAGAGTATTAAGGCAGTAAGAGGTCAACTAGTCCTTCAATGCAAGACATCTACTCTGATACTTATATTCTTGGGGTCCATGTCTTACTGCCCCCAAAAAATGGCAGTGTATAGCTTGTTCCTCGGTCAACTGACAGGGGAACTTGAGGCCAAATTTTCAGAAATATCTCACAAACCTGGCAGCCCATATGGACACTTTTTCACAAATTAAAGTCTAACTGATGCAGTCAAATTATATTTACTCTGGTGTCTTTGCCAAAATAAAAGCAAATTTTGACACAAGCATGTGGATGTGCTTTCAAGTCATATTCACATACATTTCAGTCAGCTGAAATGTGATGGGAGCCACAGAATGCCAAATTCACTTAAAGGAGAGACAAGTTTCTTTAATGAAATGACATTTGTATGTTTTTCTTCATTTCCTTAAAGAAATGTACTCCAACTAAAGCCAGCTTCTGCATTTCTTGGACTGCATTCAACCAAATGAACTATATGTCAAAGGAAATTGAAGATGTGTCCACTTCCCTGTGTCAAAATCTGATTTCATTATGAAAAAGATAACTGAGTAAGTAGAGTCCAAATAAAGACAAACAAGTTGTCCTCTGCCTTTTTTTCTCTGACATTACTAGTGGCAGAGACCAACAGTGCTTGGCAATATTTGTGCTGGAGTTTTCAGCATTTTGCTCTTGTGGACTATTGGACCACTCGCTGGTAAGTAATAAATTTATTTGGCTGACCTTTGTATAAGGACTGTAAGTAAAATTCCTCTTCTTTTGAGTCACTGCATTATATCATTCAGAATACTAACTCTTTAGTATTAACTTCTGTCAGAACAGAATACCTGTTTATCTAGTCCTACAATGTAAGACGCCTCCCCTAATATGTGTTTTTGGGGTCACCTAAATAATGGTGCAGTGTAGTGGGTTCCAAGGTTGACTTAACATCAAAATGAGAAGTCATATTTTCAGGAATAGCTCACACACTTTGGCAGCCAATATTGATGCTAATAAAAATCAAATTCTCACACAAGCAAATGGAAGTTGCGAATGCCAAAATTAGATTAAGTTGAACTATGTTTCTTTAATGAAATGAATAAAAATATACTAATATTTAAGAAAGTGTTTAGATAGTTTAATATCCTTCAAGATACTTTTTGTCCTTTTTACATGTGCCGTTATTTTGGCAGTAAGATGACAACATTACAAACACAAATATCTGAGGAGGCATCTTACACTGTAGGACTGCTGTGTATACTTCTGTTATTGACCTGAAATTTAAATTGCTGACACACACATGGAAGGCAGCACCACCCCAAGGTAAGAGCAACATCAGTATGAGCTGCAAAGTACACGAGATGTTCCTGAAAATTTAGTATCTAGTTCCCTATCAGTCAACCGGGAAATACGCTACAAAACGCCGTTTATTTTGGCAGTAAGAAGTTGACCCAAACAACATGAACACCACGATATACATTTTACCACAGGAGTCTGACATTTTATCAATAAAGTAGAATGAAATCTCTAATACAAAATCCCCTTATCGGTACTATAAATTAACACAAGGAGTGCATGACCACAACCTCCTCTCAATTTGACTTTTGTCCCGTGTCTTTTATTGCTTTCAGAATTGCTAAAAGACTGAAAATCTACACATATCCATTCAAAATACTGTAACATACCAACATAGAACTCTCAGATGACCATCACATGAACCTAATCCAGCAGATTAACCTTTATTTTCACCTTTACAGTACAAAGTCTTTCTACAGGAGACCATCAGGTGGAAGTAGCCTATTTCACCAGATTCTACCTGTAGTAAATAAAATACTTGTACCGATCACAGAGCAGAGTCTGTGTTATCTTTTAATACTACCAAATCCAGCATCCGTCTCAGCTTTAATATTGGAAATGTGATGATGTCATCAACCATCATTTATACTATCCTAACTTTAACTAGATATTTCTGCTCAGGAAATTTATATAAAATTATCATATGATACAATCTGAAATAAAAGGCAAGTCAAACATTTTATTTTGTGAAATTGCTTTCAAAGTGTTATTCATCCCGTGGCAGAATCGGCTATTTCTGCCTGATGCAGTCCTGTAGAAAGACTTTGTACCGTAATGGTGAAAATAAAGGTTAATTCGCCGGATTAGATCATTCATGCGATGGTCGTCCGAGAGTTACGCTTGCACTCCTTGTGTTAATTTATAGTACCGATATGGTGATTTCGTGTTGTAAGAAATTTAGTCGTACTTTATTGATGAAACGTCAGACTCCTTGTTTTACACAGTAGGATATGACGTAAAAAAAATATCATGCATATCAGGGGCGATGCTTTATATTGCAGGACTAACAGACCCTTCTAAACCTAACTGTTTTGTTGTTTGTTTGTTTTTTGGGGTTTACTGCTGTAATCTGGAGAGTTTAGGCCAGTTTTTGGTTGTTTTTTGGGGGGTGGGTGGGTTTTTTCTTCCTTGTTTGTTTTGTTGTTATTATTGTTGTTTCCTGTCGGCCACTTTTTGGGCAACTGAGTTTACGCCACCCTAACCCATACATGATACTACTTCATACCTTATTAGAATACATAAATATCTCAGTTCCAACTTACGATCTTTGCTTAGAAAAGCCCATCTGCATCAGAATTTCTAGCGATGACTTCGATTTGTCCATTCTGAGTGAGTCTGTCTTCTTGAGACGAGGGGGAAGTACGTTAGCTGCCATTTCTGTAATGACCAGGAAGTGCAACACAACACCTCCTGCGTCAAGAGCTATGAAAATATTGTTATGATCGTTTCAATACCTCCAAGATGAAGGCCACCAAATAAACGGTTCATTTTAATGGAACACAGAGAGAGAGAGAGAGAGAGAGAGAGAGAGAGAGAGAGAGAGAGAGAGAGAGAGAGAGAGAGAGAGAGAGAGAGTTACGAGTCTATGCTCTTAAAATAAGTAACAGAAAAGAGTGAAGACAGCAAGCCTTGTAAAATTTAACAAATAATTTATTTCCGTAGAATACAAAGTGAAAAATTAAGAAAAAAGAACTTACGGTTTTACGAATTAAATCCCAGAATAATCCAAGAATTAAAAACAGAAGTCCTAGTAATAAAAAGTCCTGAATGAAACTGACTTCGAGTCCCGATGAAATCCAAAATGGAAAGCGATGACGTCTGTAGCAGTCAGCGAAGTGCTGCTGTGTCAACAGTCCTTTGTTGAATCACAGAAAACATTTTTCCAGTTTTTAATTCAGTATAACTTCCAATAAATCTCTATATCCAAGAATTTTGTCAGAGCACTTTTGTATTTCCAGGGAAAAGAATCACTTGAATTCAATAATTTGAAGAAAATAAAATTGCAACCCAAACTGGTCACAACATAATACAACTTAACGTGTCAAATGTTTTAAGCCCAACTGGCAAACTTCTATCAAAAACAACAGTTATACGCTAATTAAGACGCAAAACAGATTCCCGGATGAGGGTCAAAAGTTCATTCTTCTGCAAAAAATAGAAGTTTGTAGCAATCACTACATGCAGTAGTATTGATAATTTGAGGTTCCTCTCTCAGAGACGCCCCTACCCCCCAAAACATTATACGTTAACATTTTTGTCAGCAGCCTTTGTTAGCTTAAAATGATAACTTTCATATGATAAGGCTTTTCTAACATATTTCTGACAAAATTTGTTTTGTGATGGTAGGGGGTCTCTGAGATAGGAACAACTCAATTATCAATACTACTTTACAGCCCTATACTTATTATTTTCATAGCTTTAGACAAAATTTCATATTAAACAAATGAAATATTATATAATATGGGATATCCGTCAACGTCAACCCGACATGTTGGATTTGATCTGACAAACAGATTTTGTAAGAGATTTAATTCAATCAAATCAGCTTCAAGTTATACTGGTATAAACACTAAAATAATAAGCGATTGTATTAAAAGAGTTGGATATCATATATCACCAAAATATGGGTCAGTTTGGTTATTCGCGACTGAAAATGATGTGAGAATAGCGGGTTGGGCAGATGATGTGATGACATTTATTGACAATATGGTTGATATTTTATTTGATAATGATATTACTAAAGCTATACAAAATTAAACATCTACTGTTGTAACCCATATTTTATGATAATCTTTTTCGTATCTGCTGACTCTCATTGGCAGAATATCTGTTAACATATTGTCAATAATACGGAACTCGCGTATTAAATCGTCCATATAATATTTTATACCCCGCAAATAAGATCATATTTGATCAAGTAATTTTTTACAGGTGATACTTGCTGTTTTACAAGCATTTTTTTTAGTCGCAAGACGAGGTTCAATTTTTTTACACGCTGTTGCAAGAGAAACACCGACACCAGATATTATTAACAAAAACGGATTTAATGATGCTCCACTTGAAATTATACCAGAGCTAGTCATTAACAGTGGCAAATATGATATCATTCGAAGTATTCTGTTATAGTATTTGTAACATTTTTTTTGCGCACCAGAGTTTTTTATGATAATATCTGTAGTATTGCATTAGAGCTTCCACATCTTGTTTTGGAATTTTTTCTGAAATATGATTGAAGTCAACTATATTTTTTTTTTCCATTGTATAATATTTGTTTACATATTTTATTTAATAGTGCCAGTTTCAGCTACGAATTCCAAACACCGCCAGTAATATTTTGGAAGCTTTTCATTTGTTATTAACGTAAATGTTTCTTTGGTGTTCCTATATAGCCTCACCACTAGAGGATTAGTATATACATTTAGTGGTAGGGAATCTAAAGTAATCGAAGTAATTACCAAATCGTACACGAATAGCCTGTATAACCCAGTTACTTCTGCTATATGTTCGAGAGTTCTATCGCGCGGTGTCCATGTTGATGATCCTGATGCTACTGTGTACACCATATTGATGATCTGCTTGTGAGAAATTTTAGCAAGTAACTCTGTTACTAGATTAATTTTTTCAATAATACCAGGAATTCCGCTAACAATATCGTTTAGTTTTGTGTTAATGTCAGCGAGTTTAATATCTACAACCGCTGGACTTCCAAAAAATTCATTAATAGATTTGTTTATATTTCTACGAAAATTTAAGAACGTTTGTAAGTGATTAGAAAAATTAGTACTTAGTGTAGTCATTTCATTATTAATTGTAGCTAAAGAAGTTGTCATAGGAATGTTGCTATCGTCGACGTATTTTTTTGTTGCTGCGTCAAAATCTGTTTCTGGTGTTCTAAGATTATTAATACCATTATTGTTCATGTTGAGAAATGCGCGACCAACACATACTTAGATTCTTGATCATCGATGTATTTTTTTGTTGCTGCGTCTGATTCTGCAGCTGGGTTTCCAAGGTCTATAATTTTTTTTTCCTGACATATTGATGTTGCCTGTAACTGTCCCACCTATTTTATCAAGTTTATTATCATCGACATACTTTAACTGCAAATAACTTACCGCTTGAGTTTGATTTAAGTTTGCTGGTGGATACCTGGTCTCTAAATTTATAATTTTTTTCCCTGACATATCTAAGTTACCGCTTAAAGTTCCACCAGATTTATCTAGTTTATTATTGTCGACTAATTTAAGTTGCGCATAACTAACAGCTTGTGTATCAACGACATTTATTGGCGGATAATCTGTTTCTAACTCTAGTACTCGTTGATTTGACATAAACATGTTTCCCGTCATTGTGTCGCCGGATTTTTTTAGATAGCCTGATAAATCAACCTTACCGTCTGTTATTGTTGTACTTTCAGTTTTTGACGTTGAATCTCCTACTAATGTTCCAAATTTTGTATAATAGCTCATTATTTATTTATTGTTTGACAATTTTTATATAGCAAAAAAATATATAACAATAATGGCAAAATCATCGATATTAAATTTTGATACAGAACGTTTGGTGAAACATAAACATAACAATGAACTTCCAGATTGTCATTATCTTATTGTTGGAAGAACTGGATCGGGGAAAACAAACTTGCTCATGAATTTACTTCTAGGAGATAATTTTAACTACGATCGCGTTTATATTTATACGATTAACCCGCAGCAAGATAAATACGAGCTACTTAGCAATTATAATGACAAACTTCGTGATGACCTTGAGGCTGGCGAAGATTTTTTTATTATGAAACAACCAGAAGAACTCATTCCAGTTAATCAACTTGATTCATCCGAACACAAGATAGTTGTTTTTGATGATATTCCACTAAACAACGAGGAAATGAATAAAATAAGATCATATTTTTCACTGTCGCGAAATAAAAAATGTAATTCTATTTATCTTGCCCAAGGTTTTTATAATGTTGACAGATTTATTAGGCGAAATACTGGTTGTTTTATGTTATTTCCAGGACTTGACAATGTTGAGGTTAGAAATATCGCGAACGAGCAATGTGGTGATGTAACAAAAGATAAATTTATTGAATTATATCATCAAGCAACGGCAAATAGATATGACTTTTTTTTGTTTGATAAACTAACAAATGATACGAATAAAATGTTTCGCTGTTGTATTGAAAAATATCTACAATAATTTTATACAAAATAGTATATAATTAATGCAAAGACAAGCAAAGTACAGAAAACGTATAGAAAATCTAAAAAAAACTTGCGCAATCTCAGGCAAAATTTAAACAGCAAGTACAGCAAGCACGACGTGGCCAAATGGTTGCAGCAGAAACAACAGCCGCCGCTCTTAGACCAGTTACTGAAGCTTTACTTGGAAAACAACCTGAAACTAAACCATTATCGGAAGAAGAACTTAAGCAACTACAGGAAAAAGGTTTACTTGGACTAATTAAAGAACAACAAGAAGAAACTGTTGGAAAAATTGCTGAGATATCTGAAGAAGAAAAAAGAAGATTAGCTGAGGCACTTGTAGCAAATATCGCTGATCCGGTTGCAAGACAAACTGAACTAGATCGGCTAATAAATGATCCACTAGAGTTTCAACGAAGATTAACAAATTTAACCACAACGGAGATTAAAAATATTTTAACAAATTTATCAGAAAAATTAAAAGGAGCAAGAAAGAGTTGGCGAGTTGACGGTAAAGTTTATGAATGTTGAAGGTCAAAGACGATGGTTTACAAAACAAGCAAATAATGCGATAAGAGAGAATGATTACGATAAATTTTTAGAAGAAAATAATATTTAAAAAAATCTTGATAATATAAGTAAATGGAGTGATGAAGAATTTAATGAACTTATTGCTAAATTGAATGGAATAATGGGAGACGGTATTGATGCTAAAAATGAGTTGAACACAGCTATAGAAAAGGAAAATATGCCTCCACTTCATGATAGAATGAGATATGGTATTATCGCTAGACTTGTTGTAAGAACAGCACAAGAAAATAGAGAAAAAGGTTTTGGTAAGGGAGCGGTTTTAAAAGGACATTTTTAAAACTTGATGAAGGTCGTGTAAAACAATATAGAGAAAAAACTGGAGCTGGAGCTAGAATACTTTCATCAGTTACTGAAATGATAGGCAGATTAATGCTATTGATATCATCAAAAGAAGCTGGAAATGTTGGTGCTGAAATTGACAATGAAATTATTGACATATTTGATAATTTGAGATCAGAAAATTTATTAACATCTGACGAATACGGAACTTTACATCACGATTTGATATAATCGCGGTGATATAAATTTGTGCAATGATTTTATATAAAAAATGTCAGCAACATTATTACTAGACTCTAGCCAATCTGATAAAGATAGCGCAAATTTTTCTATAAATTATATTCCGCCAATAGAACTAGATCATGAGAAACAATATGAAATTGGACTAATTTCCTGCACTTGTTGGCATAATATGGCTAATGTAAAAACTGGAATTAACGATGAATTTGTTTTTACTGTTCCTATACGTACTCCACCATTTGTCGCGTGGAAAACAATTAAAATTCCACAAGGAGCTTATAATGTCACTGATCTAAATAAAATAATAAAAGAACTTATAACAAAAAATAAAGGTATAGCTGATAATTTTGAGCTTACACCAAATTATAATACGTTACGCGCAAGAATGAAATTGAAAGATATAACAGTTAGTCTTGTATCGCAAACAAGTATCGCACCACTGATAGGATTTTATAATTATATATATCCTGCTCTTAATCGCGATAATCCCGAAACGTATGATGGCCAACTGCCAGTAAATATAACTGATGTAAACGCAACATTGGTAAATTGCTCTATTGCATCTGGATCTTATTCAGCTAAAGGTAGTAAACGACGAACGATATATAGTTTTTCACCAGAAGTTCCACCAGGATCTCTTATGCAAATTAGTCCACGTCAGGTTATTTATTATCCGTTAAACATTGAAAATCAAATAACAGAAGTAAATATGCAATTGACAGATCAGTCTGGAAGACAGTTAGATCTTAATAATGAAATTGTTACTTATTATTTACACCTACGCGAACAGTAAACATATTTTCTGAAAGATTTGACAACAAAATTATACAACCTCAGATATAATGAAACAAAAAAAAAGTTTATCGAAGAAAAATAGTAGGAGGATTTTTGGGAAATATATTTGCTAAAATTATAGAAAATGTTCCAGGAATAGCTCATAAAGTTGCACCAATTGCACTTGACGCATCAAAAGCTTTTGCAACTGGAGCTGCATCTGCTGCTGGAACTGCCGTGGGACAAAAATTAGCTGATAAAATAAAAGGCGATCCACAACGTGGTATACCAACAATCAAACAAGCTATTTCAGAAATCGCACCAACAAAAGAAACTCAACAAGCAATGAGAACAACGACAAAAAAAAACTTTTATCGCCACGAGGAGAACAAATTATACAAAAATTAATATCTAAAGTAACAACACCACAATAATTTTGTATAACCTAATAAATAAAAAAAATGTCTGTAAAAAATTATCTCGATTTAGCAAAAACTTATGACACAGACGATACAGTAACAGAATTCGAATACGTTGAATATCTTGATGAAATTCTAACGAACCTAATATGGCTGGCTCCAGAACATTTTATACTCGAGACGAGGACGTATTTTTACTTCCTCATAAAGCAATGTTGGAAGTTCGTGGCCAGATTATGACAGTAGCTGTTCCACCTGCCGCAATTGCAGCTGGAGCAGAAGTAGCTCTTATAAATGATGGTTGGTGTTTATTTCAAAGTGCTAAATATCAGATGGCCAATCAATATGTCGAAGATATTTCAAATCACTTACAAGTTGCAAGTACAATATTAAATATTATTTCATTTTCCGATGATTACTCCAGATCAACTGCAACTAATATGATGTGGTTTAAAGATGCTGGAATTGGTACAGCTGCACCTGGTGAGTTTTTACTGAGGAGAATTTCTGCTCATGGAGCTGACGCTGCCGCAGATGCTGCAACTGTAAGAAATTTTCTTATCGCTAATGCTGTCAATTTTAATATAGATCCACCAGCTGCAGATGCTAATGCAGACGCTACAAGAATCTCACTTACTGCAGTTTGTAATAATCTTGGTATAACACCACCAGCTGGGGATGCTAACTGTGTTGCAATGATAAATCATGTTAATGATAATTTTATTACTGTAACAAATAAATATTATAATGAAGGTTATGTTAAGAGAAAGGCATTTGCAGCAGGATCACGTCAAATTACAATGATGCTGCCCTTAAGTACAATATTTGGCTTTTGCAGGGACTATAAAAAAGTATTTCGTGGAGTTAAACATACTCTTATTTTAGATCGATCAGAACAAAACGACTGCCTGTTTAGGTCAGGTGGAGCCGATGTACAATTTGTCATAAACAAACTTGCACTATGGATGCCAAGAATAACTCCGTCTATCACTAAAATGGCGGAATTAAATAATATGCTGGAAAAACACACAAACAAAATTTATTTTCAGCAACACAAAATATATCAAACAGCAGTTCCGAATACCACCGACTACACATGACGAGTTACAACAACACCAAGTGAACAAAAGCCACGGCAATTATTTGTTGTATTTTAGAGACGAGCTCGACGTAACAACCAGGAACAAAATAATGCGATATTTGATAATGCTTATGTTAGACGAATATACGCTAGAATAAATTCAAAACAATATCCAGAACGAGCGATAGAATGCAGTTTTGCAGATGACGCTAATAAAAACATTACTAGACCTTACATGTACCTGCTCGACGCACTGCAAAAATATCAAGATGTTGGAGATGGATCTCAGATATCAGTAGAGGAATTTCGTACACTTTATCCGATATTTTATTTTGATGTTAGTAAGCATAGCGAGCAAGCTGTAGACAGCACAGCTGATATTGAAATTACTTGGACACTAGGAGCAGCTCCAGCTCCAGCAGCGCAGTTAAAAGTGTATGCGTTAGTAATAAGCGATAGATTTATTACAATTGACTCTGTCGGAGGTAAAATGTCAGTCCAAGTTTAAAGTGCTTTGCACTTTACTTTAAGTTTAATCTGTAATCGTTATATAAGATGACAAAATATATTGTAAAAGAAATATATTTGACTGATGGTCAAGTTAAAAAATTAGCAGCTGCTGTTGTAAAAAAAAAAGACAAGTATCATTGAAGGTCAACCATAACGCAGCGGGTACTTTAACAAAATTAATGTTAACCAAAAAACAAGTAAATAAATACGATCGCAATAAACCTTTTGTTTTAAATTTAAGCGCTGCACAAATAACTGCAATGGCAAAACATGGCGGCTTCTTTGGTCCGGCATTATCTGTAATAGCCAGAACGTTAATACCAAAACTTTTGCCAGTGTTAGGTACATAAGGATTAGCAGCAGCGTCTGGAGCAGTATCTGACGCAACGAAAAAGGCAGTTGAAGGTAGTGGTATAAAGAAAATCAATGATAACAATTTTATGTGATGGATAAATATAATGCCTAAAAGAAAAACAACGACAAAAAAAAGACACCGACAAAAAAAAAGACACCGACGAAAAAAAGACACCGAAAGAAAAGACACCGACGAAAAAAAGACACGACATAGGCGAAAAGGGGGATTTATTCCAATAGCCCCGTTACTAACGGGATTGGCAGGAAGTCTATTGCCAAATCTGTTAGGAGTAGGACGAGGACTAATGTTGCCAGGAACAAGGAGATAAAATCTGGTTAAGTAATTTTGATATACTTGATAAACTAAAAAAAGTAAAAACTTTCAGTGGTGTTTATTCTAAAGATGAACTTATGGCGATTCCACCAACGCTAGGTTCGTGTGTTGTAAATATACAAGATTTTAATGACGGATCTGACACACATTGGGTAGCTGTCTATGATAATAATTATTTTGACTCGTTCGGAATTCCACCAAGTGAGGCAGTAAAAAAAATATATGAGCAGAATGCAAGATACGAAAATAATAAATTATTGGTCTAATCAAATTCAACCAGTTGGAACTTCCGCTTGCGGATACTATTGCATAATGTTCATTAAACAGATGATCAAAAATCCAGATTTTTTAAAGTTTATTTTGCAATTTGACAAACAACCTTCTCACGCTAATGATGAGATTGCATTAAATTTTATCTAAACTTAGATATACAATGTCAACATATTGTCTTAAGTGTAAAACTAAAACAGAAAATAAAGACGAAAAAACAGAAAAAACAAAAAATAATAGAATAATGCTGAAAAGTATTTGTGCAATCTGCGGAAGAAAAAAAAGTATGTTTTTACCAAAAACAAAGTTGTCCGGAGCGGGTTACCCAGAAATTATTTTAGTAGACGACTAAATAAATAATGACATGCGACTGCGATTGCGATAGAGATTTATGCCTCGAGCAAAATAAAATTGTTACATATTGTCAGAAATGCAAAAACAGAGAAATAATTGGAACAGGTATAGATATACATAAATTTATTGGAAAATTGCCGAAACCAAAAGGCGGTTGGACATTGCCAGACCATAAATACACTGGACCTTATAACCCTCTTGATAAACAACTTGACGAAAACGATAATCCGCTGACAGGACAAGAGCCTTACAATCAAGTTGACGCAATAGCGATGCGCCATGATATCTGCTACAGAGATATTGATCTTCCAGACAACGAACAAAATAAACACAGCTGCGATAAAGTAATGTTAGACGGACTTCGTGATATGAAACCTGTAAATATGCGAGAACGTGTTGGCCGAAGGCTGGTCCCGGGTTTTATTGGAGCAAAATATAAACTTGGTCTCGGTAGAGACTTACTCGGAGAGTCTAGTCTCGGTAAAAAAAGAATTATATGATGATCTTGCAACTGAGCTACACAGACCTAAAAAAAAGTTTCCGCGACGTAAAGTTGTCGCTAATGCCGTTGATGATATCTGGGCGATAGACTTAGTTGATGTTTCAAATCTAGCTCAGTTTAACGTCGGCGCTGATGGCGCTCCAAAGAGATATCTTTTTAATGTTGTAGATGTTTTTAGTAAATACGCGTTTAGTATACCCGTTTCGGATAAAACAGGGACATCGATGACTGATGCGCTAAAACAAATTATTGTTAACACAGAAAGAAAACCAAATAGAATCTGGACTGATCATGGAGCAGAATTTTTTAATAAAAAATTTGAACAGTTTTTAGAGCAAAATAACATTAAAAAATATGTCACAGGAAATGAGGGAAAAAGTGTCATCGTTGAAAGATTTAATCGCACGCTCAACGAAAAAATCCACAAATATTTGACAGCTAAAAATACGAGTAAATATATTGACAATTTACAAAACATTGTTGACGAGTATAATAACACGAAACACAGATCCCTTTCGCTAGGTAAAAGTAAAATGTCGCCAAACGACGCGATTGCAAATCCAATATTAGCAAACGAAAACATGTACCGACAACACAAATTTAAAGTTGACGATAAAGTTAGAATTTCTTTGACGAAAAAAACATTTGAGAAAGGGTATACTCATAACTGGAGTGAAGAAGTATTTGTTGCTGATAAAGTACTTTTAACAATACCAGTTACATACTCGTTAAAAGATTTATTAGGTGAGCCTATAACTGGCAGTTTTTATGAGCAAGAACTTCAGAAAACAGAACAAGATATATTTGTTATTGAAAAAGTTATTAAAAAGAGCGGCAACAAAAGTTTAGTCAAATGGCGAGGGTATGGCGATAAATTTAATAGTTGGGTACCAACTCTGTCGATTTCATCGACTGCGATCTCATCGACAGAATAATATTATTATAAATTTCCTCATATTTTATTAGTACTGGCTTACATTTTACTGGTTTGCATAAAGAAATTAAATGTAATTTTCTTGCACCGTCCATTGACATTAAATTAAATATTTTAACAAAAATAAAATCGTATTTTATATTTCTTTGTTGTCCAGCTATTTTTACGTTTAAAAAAGGTTTTATAAGCTGCCAAAATATTTGATGTTCGGCAACAGTAAAATTAAATTTTATTATTTTTTTAACAATATGGTACTTAACATTATATCGTCCAGTTGTTGGTCTGCTTAAATATTTTTTACTAACAACAACATCATCTTCGTCGTCGTCGTAGTTATACAAAATATCTTTTTCAGTATAATCAGCAAATCTGTCATTAGTAATATTTTCTGATGTAAAATTTGAAACTGAAACAAAATCTTCCGAATTTAGTTTAGCCAGTCTCTCAATTAAGTTCATTATTACAATAATCTTTTGTCTAATTAATAAATAATAAGATGTTTGGAGAAATAAAATATCATCAGCGAGTTAATATATTAAATCACAAAGAATTAGGTGAAGCAATTCGAGCTTGTTTGTTGGGATATAATTTTTATTTTGTTGATGTTATGATAACATTAGGTGAATCTGACAAATTTTTATTAACAGCAGCTGACAAAATAAAACTCGATACAAATAAAATGATGACGTTACGATTTAATAGTGATGATGTTATGGAATTTAGTCATAATTGTCTTACTCAAAATGATATAGAAAATATCATTAATTATCGTATTTAAAACTAAATCTATCAAATGTCAACATTGACGTTGCTGATTTTGTTTTGCTATCAGCGACAAATTTTACTACACGTGCATCAATTTTATGATATTTTCCAGCAGCTGTTATTGATCCAGATTTCATTTCTTCATCAGTTTCTAAATTTATTGAAATAATTGATTTTGGATTTTTAAAATTATTACCACCAGCATCTCCTCTTCTACTATTTTCTTTTGATGTTACCAGATCTAAATTTTCTAAACAATTAGCGGTCTTAATTTTATTTATATGATCGATAACTAAACTATTTGGAATACCGCCATTAAAAGTTTCAAACACAAAACGATGTGACAGATAATGAACAAAACTAGTTTTTGCTTCACGTACCATCACATTTAAATATCCATCTTTATCTAAACTTCCAACAATTTTTTTAGCTTATTTATGTCTAATAATTCCCTTATCATTTGCTTCATATAGATCAAATCTTGGATGAGGTTGACATTTATTTTGTAATGATAAATTTTCAATATTATCATCAGCAACTGCGTCATTTGCTCTGTATACTCGTTGTCCTTCTGGAATATAGCTGCAAAACAAAGTATAAATAAAATCTTTTCTAAACATTTTAATTCTTTCTGTATCATCGCCTTTTACTGAAATTAACATACCAGCTGGTGTTGATATGCCGATAGATTTTTTAGATTTTATATTAATAACAGAACCAAACATATTTGCAGCGCATAAGTTGTACATCGGATGTACATGATAAGTTTCTTGTTCTTCTGCTGTCATTCTGATATATCTAAAAATTTCTGTCATTATACTATAAGATTTTTCATATCTCTAATTAAAAATCTTAAAAAATTCAATTAAATATAAAATATTATTATATATATAATGTTAAAATTGCGAGATATTGCTAAAAAGAACATTATCAAATCAGAAAAAATTGCTTCAGCATTTTCTGGTTACGATAATAGTTACAAACTTGATGATCAAAAAATTTTAGCAAATTTTAGCTCCACAAATTTATTTCATCTTTTACAGCCTGTTATTTCTCGAGAACTTACGGCTCATAAAAGTATCAAACTTATAGTCCAATATCATATGATTTTATCAAAGTTACACGCAGTTGAGGATATACTTGATGTAATTTTTGAAACAAAAAGTTTTGACAGCGAAATTTCGGAACCATATTTAACAGCAAAATCTAGAAAAATATTAACTGGAACAAACATTGCCATGGTCGCCGATGAAATACATCAGAAATAAACAAAAAATTAGAAGAATTTACTTCGTCAGGATCAGGTTGGAAATTTGAAATGATAAAAGAAGTTTTATTTCACACAGCAAAATATAACGTACTTCACGGCAGCGGCGCTAATAGCGCTGGCTACGTCGATCTCCCTCAAAAAATTAAAAACAAAAAATGCTGTATTAATGTCAAAAACGATGATGACAAATGTTTTCAATGGTCTATTCTTTCTGCTATGTTTCCAAAAGAAAAAAATGCTGATCGAGTTAACAAGTATTTTCCGCATAAAGACGAACTAAATTTTTTAGGAATAACTTTTACAGTAGCAGAAAATCATATACCAAAGTTTGAAAAACAAAACAGTATCTCAGTAAATGTTTTCGGACTAGATGAGCGAGAAAACGTTTACCCGAGATATATTTCAGAAAATGCTACGCAAAATACAATAAATTTATTATTTTATCGAGGACATTATTGTTGGATAAAAAACTTTAACGGCCTAGTTGGCAAACAGCACAGTAAAAATAAAAACAAAAAATATTTCTGCTATAGATGTTTGCACGGTTTTTCTAGCGATGAAAGACTGCAGAAGCATCTCAAATACTGTGTCAATGTTCAAAGAATAAGTATGCCTAGCGAAAAAGAAAAAATATTAAAATTTAAAAATAATAATCATAAGCTAAATATTCCTTTTGTTATTTACGCTGATTTTGAGTGTCTACTTGTTCCCGTGGTTGGAGCAGAAAATAATCCGAATAAATCCAGTACTAGAAAAATACAACAACATATTCCTTGCGGAGTAGCTTATAAAGTAGTTTGTTGCGCTAACGATAAATTTTCAACTCCGATAAAGTTATATAGAGGTGAAAATCCTGCCGTATGGCTATTAAAAAATTTAATAGACGAAGTTAATAAAATTTCTAACAGATTACTTAAAACAGCTCCGATGAAAATAACGTCCAAACAGCAACTCGATTTTGATAAAGCAGTTGATTGTCATATTTGAGAAAAGTTGCTGGTGGATTCTAATGGAGCCTGTGATAAGATGCGAGATCATTGTCATTTGACCGGCAAGTATCGTGGAGCAGCTCATAACGGTTGCAATTTAAAATTTCATGCTCCAGATTTTATTCCAGTAGTTTTACATAACTTTCGTGGCTATGATAGTCATATCATTGTAGAAGCTTTTGGTGATGAAAATATTAAAGCTAAACTAAAATTAACTAACGTAATAAAATGTATTCCAAACAATTTTGAAAAGTATATGTCGGTGACGCTCGGTAAATTACGTTTTATTGACAGTCTGCAATTTATGGCAGCATCATTAGATGAGCTTGTCAAAGGTTGCGGTAGTTTCACTAACCTAAAAAGTTGCTTCGGTGAAAACTATATCGATCTGACAAAAATAGGTATCTTTCCTTACGAATATCTCGACGATTGGAGCAGATTTAATGAAACTTCTCTACCTAGCAAAGATAAATTTTACTCGCAACTCAAAAACGAAAATATCACAGATGACGAATACAAATATGCGCAAGATATTTGGAATAAATTTAGTTGTAAAACATTTGGTGATTATCATGATCTATATTTGAAAGCAGATGTTTTATTGCTAGCAGACGTTTTTGAGAGTTTTCGCCGGGTAAGCTATAGCAATTATGGATTAGACCCCTGTTGGTATTATTCCTCTCCAGGATTATCTTGGGACGCTCTACTAAAAACAAGCAAAATAGAACTAGATCTCTTAACAGATGTCGATATGTTTAACTTTATTGAAAAAGGTATCAGAGGCGGAATTAGCGTTATAACAAAGAAATATGCAGCTGCTAATAATAAGTACTTAAAAAATTATGATAAAAATCTCCCGTCGAATTACATCATTTATCTGGACGCCAATAATTTGTATGAATATGCAATGCCAGAGCCAATGCCACACAGTGGATTTCATTGGATAACACCAGATCAATTTCTTAAAGAAACTGAAAAAGATTTACCTAGAAAAATTAATATCGATTTTTCCGATATCTCATATTTTGTTGAAGTTGATCTAGATTATCCTAATTCGCTACATGATCTACATAATGATTATCCGTTTTGCGCAGAGTCAATGATGATTAATTATAGTTTATTATCGCCTGAACAACGAGCAACGACAACAGCAAAAAATTCGATTGTTAATAAGTTAGTTCCAAATTTGCTAGATAAAAGAAATTATGTTATGCACTACAAAAATTTAAAACAAGCAGTAGATGCTGGACTAATTCTGAGAAAGGTCCATCGCGTGCTAAAGTTTAATCAGTCGAAGTGGATGGCAAATTATATTGATCTAAATACGAAACGTCGTGCTGTGGCTAAAACCGAATTTGAGAAAAACTTTTTCAAGCTGATGAACAACTCGGTGTTTGGAAAGACAATGGAAAATATTCGGAAGAGGGTCTCTATAGAAATCGTTAATGATGTAAGTCGCAGAAATAAATTAGTTAATGATGATGGTTTTGTTAGTATGAAAATATTTAATGAAAATCTTGTTGCAATACAACGACGAAAGACAAATTTAAAGTTAAATAAACCTATTTATGTTGGTGCAGCTGTATTGATATATCGAAGTGGCTGATATATGATTTTCACTATAATTTTACCAAAAAGCAGTGGCCAGATTCGGAGTTGCTATTTACTGACACAGACTCGCTAGTTTATAATATAAAATGTGAAGATGTCTATATGGATATTTACAATAATAAAAATCTGTTCGATTTATCAGATTATCCAGCATATAGTGGATTTCAAGATAATTCGAATAAAAAAGTTATTGGAAAAATGAAAGATGAGTTTTTGTTTATGCCGGTTAGGGAATTTGTTGGACTAAAAAGCAAAATGTATGCTGTCATATTAGATGACAATAAACTTAAAAAAGCAGCAAAAGGTATTCCTCAAGGATATGTGAAAAAGATGATGAATTTTGACGATTCTAAAGCAGCGCTAAACACTAGCATCAGTTTTATCAAAACAAATGTTATTAGAACAAACCATCATAAACTTGAAACCGATACGATCATAAAACGTGGACTAAGTAATTTTGATGATAAAAGATATTGCAGTGACGGAATTAACACACTAGCGCTTGGACATTATAAAGTAATTTTGTCTAAACATTAGAAATAATGTTTGAAAATTTAACATTAGCAGATGGAGTTAATAGCAAAATAAAAAAAATAATGATTAATAACCAACAATTATCATTTGAATTTAACGATGAAATTTCAGGTATTTGTTTTAGTAAATTTGACAGAATCAAACTCTCCCTTATCAAATCAGATGACAGCAAATACTTTAGTTATCTCAAAAGTTTACGAGACAAGCTTGCATTAAAATATAACAATTTACATAATCCAATAAGCCAATACCAGTATACAATAATTAATATAGACCTAAATAGGTCGAAGGTTTACGTAAAAGGTAGTAAGTATCTTCTCAGTAAGATAGCGATGAAAGAACTATTTGAATGTCGTCGTAAAGTATCTGGTAGAATTAAATTCTATCTATATAATCATGATAGCACGCTTTACTTAATATCAAACGTAGAGATATTATGTGCTGGTCAAGAAATATAACTATATATTTTTTTAATACTGTTCCAGCTAAGTTTTGTAGTATTCGAACATAGCATATATGTGTGTGATTCAGATTTTAACGTTGCTTTTACACTGTATTTTTTTTTTGCCATGATAATCAGTGAGTTTATCTCAAATTTTTGTTTATATCAGAGTTAATTCACTGTATTTTGATTTGTAAATAAATCAGATTTGACTATGATATCAGATGATTAAGCATAGCTTAGTAACAAACAGTTGTCGTGTTTGTTGTGCTAAGTTAATGTTATGCATAACATACAAACATACAGACATACATACAGACAGACATACATACAGACATACATACAGACAGACCCAAGTTCTATCACAATTGCAGCTGAAAATGTAACTATATATTATTCTGACTCAAAACAAGACATGTATTTAGTTTCGAGTTATTCTTAGACGGGATTATATAGCATGCGAATCTATAAACTTATCGATTATCTTAGTGTCTCTTAGCAACGTTTCACGAATACAGACTTTTAACTCGGTAGAAATGCGGGTTTTATATATCCTATAGATTTCTCCAATGTATTTGGAAATTGAAATATTTTCACTTACCTCCGTCGTCAACGTAATACTGTAGTAGAAACGATCACAAAGGAAAATTCTAACTGCCTTTATAGTGTCCAAACGGAATTTCTATACTGTCATATGACCATACAAAATTCCCATAATAACTAAGTCAAGGTTAAAGACGGGGAATTTCCTAAAATGACGTCAAAATCAGGTTAAAAATAGGGGATTTCCAATGGATTTTTAGAATATAACGTCAAAATCAGGTCAATTTGCAATAGATTTTCCTAAAATATAACGCCCACTCCAAATGAAGGTCAAAGATAAGGAATTTCCAATGGCTTTTTCTTAAAACGCCTACTGAAATCAAGGTCATGAAATAGATCTCCCCAAAATAACGATATATAAAACACAGTTAGAATTTTATTCGTGGTCATTTCTGTTATAGGATGATACGTGAACAAGGTAACTGAAAATATTTTTGACAAAATTTTACTATAGATAGTTTTGGAGGGGTAGGAGATCCCGGATAGTGGAACCTTGTTTACATATAGCTTTAGAAATATCATTATCAAATAAAATATCAACCATATTGTCAATAAATGTCATCACATCATCTGCCCAACCCGCTATTCTCACATCATTTTCAGTCGCGAATAACCAAACTGACCCATATTTTGGTGATATATGATATCCAACTTTTTTAATACAATCGCTTATTATTTTAGTGTTTATACCAGTATAACTTGAGGCTGATTTGATGGAATTAAATCTCTTACAAAATCTGTTTGTCAGATTAAATCCAACATGTCGGGTTGAGAATGACATTATATATAATATTTCATTTGTTTAATATGAAAAAATATATTGAGCTAAAATCCTCTTTGGGTTTTAAAGTGTTGTTTTTGTAATGGAGAGGAGGTATCTAAGGTGATGAAAAAATGTTATAATATATTTATTTTTGAGGGGGGTGAGGGCTTTCTAAGCTAAAAACCGTCTTTGAGCTCAAACTTTCATCTATATATACTACTACTGCTACTCAGATCGATGTAATCTTCGGGTTGTCCTTTGATTTCAAACTCGATGGGAGCTGATTCCGTCAAAGAGGAGACGGGATGAAATTCGACACATTGGGATTCTTGCATCGTCATCATGGTGGGTGGCATGGCAAACAGATCCAGCTCCGACTTGGAACAAGCACAAGACTCTCAGTGCATCATTTTCTTTTTTTAATAAGCAAAAACGTCTAACTCTCGGACAGTTTTTCTTTTCTTAGTCTTTCTAGCTCTACGGGAGTGAAGTCCTCTGAAGTGGTGTTTTCGTCGTCTTTTTCTGCCTTGTCCTTGCTGTGGCGTCAGGGAAGCAGGAATGCCTGACTCGGCATTACCCATGACATTTATAGGAGTTTCTCGCCGGCCCAAAAGGTCTTTGCCCGTTTGAAGCAAGACATTTTTGCCTGCTCTCAAGAAAGCTTCTTTGGGGTTTTGTTTGTCAATGACGACATTTTGGAGATATTCTTTGCCGTGCGTCAACGCGGCATCTTTTAAGGCGTGCAATCCTCGTGTCACCATCGGTTTCAAAACGGGAGCCACTTTACGAAAGGCTCATTTTAGCATATCACCTAAACCATGTCCTCGCTGTCGAGCGACTCCTTGGTACACAGGATACATGACTGACAATGGGTTACAGTAATCGTTTTCGAAAATGGGGTTTCACTGTGACTTTCCCTTTGGTGAATGGAATATTTTGTCCCAGATCTCCTTTTATAGTAATGTTGACAATGTCGAAATACAACTTACTGACGGGCTAATAGTGAGGATGTACAAATTTGCGGTAAACATGATAGGTGTTTCCACCTTCCTCGTCAGCAGCCGTGGCAGAATCCACTTTGAAAGGAATGACACGCAGTAACGGTACGGAGGTGTGTCCCACCACGTTGTCCTCCACCACATCGGAATATACAAACATCAAATTCAGTCCTTGGTTCATTTCTACAGGAAATCGAAAATGTTTCGCAAAATCCAAGTTACTGGTCATGGCTGGTATTTCGTTTCTAATCTTGATCTCCACCCAAAATGTCATACAATTCAGGACAAAATGTAATGGCCGATACTTTGTCCTCTGAAAATTTCATCATTAGGCGACGAGCTATTTAGTGGTACTCGATCGTGACACTTCTTCTGGCTTTCTCCAAGGCTTTACCAAACATGAAATTGAACCTGTCAGAAATGGCGTTCACCAAATGTTGACCACTAAAATAATAGCCCGCAGGAATTTTCAACAGATAAGTGGTTCGTTTAGTCTTGGGGTCTTGTGATTTCATAAAGTCAGCTACACTGGCGCGTTCATCCATGGCTTGTTGCACTTGTTCGTCATAAACTTCTACCGTAAAAGTGTTTTGATCTTCGACGATGTTTTTGATTTGTGTAGGGTGAATCATTTCGACCAAAGCCACTTCACAATGGGCTTCGTGATCCACTTGGATGGTTTGAGGTAATCTGGCCGAGAAACAGCACAAAGTGTTATTGGGAATCACCTCCATCGAACTGTCACTGGGTAACGTTAAGTAAAATTGGTTGCTCATAATTCCATAGTTCTCGTGTCCGAGGAGTCACTGGAAGTCAGAGGAGTGTCTAGAAGAGGATGGTAAGGGTGACTGTTGGAAGGGGGACTGACGTTGGACACGACTCCCGTTCTTGTTTCCGTTAGAGGAATATTTGAAAGACGGATTGGGAAGAAGGTAACCAATGCAACTGCTAAATAAAATGGTCCACAATTGTTTGTCTCCTTGTTGCAAACTCAGATTGGCAATGGCAGCACCGATGACACAATACACCACAAAGATTTAGCAGAAAAAGACGATTTGCGTTTTAGGGACACGTTCTCCACACCACACCCACAATGGTTGCTTTTGTAGATCTTGCAGAGAAGAACTGGGGGAAGGAGTGGTCACTGCAGTAGCTGAGGCTGTGTTGAAGGGCATAATGGTCACTTCTTTTTATAGTCGATGAGTTGCGAAGAGTCAATCCAAGAGTCAAAACTGGGAGGATATCCTTTCCAATGTACCTTGACTTCTTTGACACGTCTTTTTCCCACTTCACGAGTTCTTCGATCGATAATGCTTTCTATCTCGTACACGTCGTCTTCTTTTTTGGTCACACGTTGTAACTCGGGCAAGCACAACGTTCCTTTTAACACTTCCCCGTTCATGTCTTCCAATTTATAGACAGGAGGATAGCGGTCACGCACTCGTTCAGTGACACGAAACAATTCAGTGGTCCAGTTGTGTAAGTAACCTTTGTCGAAAGTGCGTTTGGTTTTGCCAATGCGCACCCAATCTCCTGATGCCAACACTCCACCTTTCTTGGGGACAGTCACTGTCGGGGACGTACCAAACAGACGCTCGAAGACGGCCACTTCGTTGTCAGCAGTCACTTCTTGGGGGGCACGCCCAATGCTCCGATGGTAAGATTGGTTGTACGACTGGACGAGGTGTGGGAAGACGTCGATGTACTTGAGAGTGTGTTGATGCGTAAAATATTTCCACATGCGTTCTTTCAAGGTGCGTTGAAAACGTACCACGATACTGGCTTTGGTTTCGGGATTCTCGGTGTAAAAATGAATGTCACGTTTCTTCAATTCTTCTTGGAAAGCTTGGTTCAGAAATTCGGTGCCTTTGTCAGTTTGCCATCGAAGAGGGTGACGACCGCTTTGTTTTAACACCAGTTTGAGGGCTTGCACTAACTCACTGCTCGATTTGGAAGTCAATGGTACGACCCAAGCAAATTTGGAAAAGACGTCGATGACACAAAACAAATATTTGTAGCCAAAATTGTAGGTGGCCAATCGGCTTCCTATTGATGATCGATACCCTCCACTTGGGTGCGACTTCTGGAAAATTTTCGTCGAATGGGTTTGTGTAAGGTGTACGTGGCTTTTTCTTGTAACCATCGTTGCACATGAGGTAAACGGATACTTTTCAGTCGAGTTTTGGCAGCACGATACAATTTCTGAACTCCTCCGTAACCTGCGGGATGGGCTGGATCGTAGTAAATGCTGGCTAACACCTTCCCCATTTTTTTAAATAAGTGATCCAATCTTCACTGATGCTACTCTTGTCTTTCTGTGGTATTTTCTTGGTTTGTAATGCTTTGCGTGTCCGACAAGCAATAGGTGTTGAGGAGGACGGTGTTTGAATAGGGGTAATCAGTTCTTGTTTCATTTCTGTCTTGGCTTTCGTTTTCTCTTCTGAGGAAGAAGGAGTAGACATCATCTTTTAATCCAACCAATTCTGGATGTAGGTGGTGTTGTTAACTTGCGTACTTTTTCTGGTGGAGTTTGAAACTCTTCTTCTTTTCCTGTCTTGATCACCGGGACTAGTGGTGGTGGACTTTCTGACTTGACCATTGGAGTTGGTAGTGATGGTGATGGACTTTTCATCAAGGCCTTAAAATCTTTCAGAGTGGGTTGAGCTGTTTAGTCTAAAGCTTTTTGGTGAAAGAGTTTCAGTTGTTGTAACAACTGACCGTACCGTTGCGATTTTTCCGTTTCTGACAAATCGCTGCGATCTATCAACGATTGCAGTTCGTATTGTAACTGGGGCATTTCGGTCAAATGAGGATTGGGAGGTAAATGAGGGGTTCGTTGTTCTTGCCAACGATGGTATTCCATCTATCGTTTGTAAGGCACTAAAGCCAGTTTTCGTCCTTCCATCGGATTTAAAGGATCACGTCTGAGATCTTTTGACTCCAAAGATCCCTTTTATCTTCTTGGACCTTTTTATCTTCATCCTCCCAGGATGTTTCCCAATGCTCCTT